>JAAEAF010004077.1:0-88086 GCA_011037195.1 Triatoma infestans | reverse complement strand
TTTTTTATTTATTTATTTATATACAACTTTTAAATAAATTTTTATCTACCACACACTAAGACTGGCAACATTGCAAAATGCCGATCCGGCATTATTAATAATATAATAAGGTAAAGTTAGGAGAGACGACGCATATTTCAAAGTCAACCCTGAATTAAAATATAGGTGATATATTAAAAAGGTAAACATATGTCATCTACTGTTACCTACAGAAAAAAAATGTTATTATAGATTGTAAGTGAATTTTTGGCTGTTATTTATTCTTATTTTAAGCTGGGTAGTGAAATTCATGACCTCAGTTACAGCCTGTTAATTATTGTATTTATTACTTGATTTTATAAATACATATTACTCCCAACGTTTCAACACTTTGCGTTTCATTATCTAGGGATTTGTTATTTTTTTTTTTTACCATTACACAACTGAAATAAAACTAAGAATATAAAGTAATTTTATTATATATACATTGTTTCATTAATGATATACGAGGCATGTCCAGAATGTAAGTGTACTGAGGCTCTCACGGCCGGAGGGATTTTGTTTTCGATGTGTTGGCTACACTGTCATGTAGCCTGATTCCTCCCCTCCGCAACGAGACCGGTTCGAGGTCAGTACGTTGAGTACTGTCGGCGCGACAATACGTTTCGTGAAAAATGTCAATCCAATCTCCCTCCAAGTGTGAAATATTCAAGGTCTGGCAAGAGTTTTTGAGACGCTAAAAAACTCCATGGAGATGAATTTCTCCGCTCCATCATTACTGGAGATGAAACTTGGGTTGCACACTACACACATGAAACCAAAAGGCAGTCTCAACAGTGGCGTCACACCTCTTCACCCTCCGCCAAAAAGTTCAAAAACCACAATTTCAGCCAAGAAAATCATGGCATCCGTGTTTTGGGACTGTCAAGGCATAATTTTAATTGAAAATATGCCTCAAGGGGAGACCATCAACTCTGCAAGATACTGTGAGACCCTAAAAAAATTGCGGAGGGCGATTCAGAACAAAAGGAGAGGCATGCTGACAAAGGGAGTCTGCCTGCTGCACGACAATGCCAGACCACACACTGCTTGCCTCGTTTAAATGGGATGTCCTGAACCACCTCGCGCATTCCCCTGTCCTAGCACCTTCAGATTACTGTCTCTTTACCTCCCTGAAGCTGCACATGGGTGGAAAAAGGTTTTCAACCGACGAGGTGGTGAAGGGGGAGGTGGAGAAGTGGACGAACGTATTGGCGGCAAAGTACTTCAAGGAAGGCATCAAAAAATTAATAACCCGGTTCACCACCTGCATTGAGAGGAATGGTGACTATGTCGAAAAATAGCTTACATATGTACTAATGTAACCAGGTAATTTTTTTAGTTCAAATAAAAATTTTTGTAACCTACAAAAATTCAGTACACTTACTTACTGGACATGCCTCGTATTTGTCCGACAATTAGGATTACCAACCTTTACAATTTATTTCATGTAATTTGACTATTCTAATTAAAACCAATTTTAAGGCATGTCTCAATTTTACGTATATTCTTAATTAGTAACATTAAATTATTACAGTTCATTTATTATTATACCAATAATAAGACATAAAGTTATAATATATATTGATTACATAATTTAAATAATAAAAAATGGACTGTAACAATTTAATGTTACTAATTAAGAATATATTTAAAATTGAGATATGCCTTAAAACTGGTTTTAATCAGAATCATTAAATTACATCAAATAAATGGTAAAGGTTGGTAATTCTAATTGTCAGACAAATATATCATTAATAAAACAATGTACATATTATAAAATTACTTTATATTCTTAATTTTATTTCAGTTGTGTAATGGTATAAAAAAAATAACAAATCCCCAGATAATCACGCGCAAAGTGTTGAAACGTTGGGAGTAATATGTATTTATAAAATCAAGTAATAAATACTATAATTAACAGGCTGTAACTGAGGTTCATGAATTTCACTACCCAGCTTAAAAAAAATAATGTTATTTTTCGAAATAAACACGTTCTCATTTATTACAGAAACAAAATATAAATACACTACATTTGGCCGTCTCTCCTACTATGGTAATGACGCATCAAATATAGGAGAGATATCGTAATTCTTCTCTGTGAAGAAAACATGGCTGATCGACATGAAGCTTTGTTAACATTACGGCTACGAGTCTAACATTAACTACAGTGAGGAGATGTTTCATTACGATGCAATCAATATAGTATATAGAAATTTTCTAATTGGATTATGATAATTCAGGTATTCACCAGATATATAGCTCATGCGTAGGTATATTATGTTCGTTGAACACAGAAGAACACACGAAATAACTGAAGAACTTTGCAATACGTTCGCTTCTGACCTCTCCACTCATGGACTAACTTCCATGACGCCACGTGGCGGTAAACAAGAGAAGTAAAGCTTGCGTCTTCTTTTCTATCACCTCATCGCTCCTAACTTTACCCTATCATTAAATATAGAATATATAATATTTACTAGCAATTTTTTTTATTGCTTACATATATCAACTTAATTTTTATATCAACGATATTTTATATCAACTTAATTTCATAATATATTATCTCTACCCATAACACGCCTCAAGCTTCACGCCACCGCCTCACGCTTCCTCCTCATGCTTTAATTTAAAACATTTTTTCCAGATAAATTTAATTTTCCGGAAGATTCTGGGGGAAAAGTAGTTTTCCTCTAATGTACCCCTTCAGCACAATGAATGGTTCTAACACATAATATTATTGAATTACTTGTAGAAGCATTGCTAGAATTCCAAAATTTGTTGACGAAAATGGAATAACCTGTAGTAGCACTTTACAGTTTTAGCTGGACTATAAAATTATACAACTACTAGTTGGAAAATTACCAACTAGTCATTGTAAAAGTAGTAGTTAACTCATGTTAACTAATAATAGTCAACTGATAAATTTTTTTCTTCTCAACACAACGAAAAATGTCGAAAAATTTTTAGCTTTTCAAATACTTTACTCGAACAACTTAATTGGACCTTATTATTTATAAGGAAATAAAAAATATGGTGATAAAAAAAAAAAATCTGGTATGAAACACTCACACAACTTTCTCTTACACCAGTTCTCAAAATTATAATTGACAAATTTTATAGTTTGTGTACCAAATTTAATGAAATTCGTCAAAAACTGAAAAAAAAACTGTCCAGTAAAAGCGCACATCTGGTTTAATAATTTTCCTGAAACTAGGAATTTTAGCCACCTATTTATTTCTAATTAATTTTGTTTGGATGATTGAATTGTATAGGCAACTATGGTATCCCTTTAGAAGAAGCTGTAAACCCTACCCTCCTCAAAAAATTGCACTTAAATGAATTTTTCCAGAGAAATGTTTTAGCTCCGTGTATGTGTAGTTTATATACGAAGTTTCAAGAAAATCGTCGAAGCCATTTTTGAGGAAATCGCGAAATAGTGAAAAAAAAAACATTTAGTAAAGTATTAAAACAAACGCACATCCGGTTATCTGATTTTTATTAAAACTCGGAATTTCAACAACATATTTAATTCTAATTAACATTGTTCAGATGATAGAATTGTTTAATAAACTGAAATAACAGTTAAGATGAAAACCTAATCCCACCCGTCTCCCAGAAGTGCCCTTAAATTAAGTTTTACCAGAGAAATGTTACAAATAAAAATTGTAGCTCGTTGTATGTGTAGTTGAAGTACCTTGTTTGAAGAAAATCGTTAGAGCCATTTTTGAGAAAAATGCAAAAAAGTAAAAAAAAAAAACTACTAGTAAAGTGGTACTTCCGGTTGAGGAATTTTGACAGATGTACCACCGTCAGATGCCATGGTGATATCTAAACGGAATATCAAGTTTCAACTTTCTACGGAATTTCGTTTTTGAGCAATGCTGTTCACATAGACCATTTGCTAAAAATCACTTTTTTGGACTCAGGGGACCTCAAAACGGATATTTCTGGTGAAAACTTGATATCGAAAATTTGACACGATTCCAATACTTCCTCTTAGTAGGAGTAAGAGAAAGTAAAAATATTCATAAGAAAATAAATACTGACGTTGGTGTTCATTGATTTTCTCCCCAAACCAAAACATCAGAATGAAATTGTTATGAAATAGGTATGAATGAACATGTTATTTACTGAACTAAGTATTCTATTTACAGATCCAAGTTTTTTTATTATTTAAAGGCCAGTTTTTTATTATTTACAAGAATGTTC
The DNA here is from genome assembly GCA_011037195.1 of Triatoma infestans. Lineage (NCBI taxonomy): Eukaryota > Metazoa > Arthropoda > Insecta > Hemiptera > Reduviidae > Triatoma > Triatoma infestans. The sequence goes on along the minus strand of JAAEAF010004077.1, from coordinate 83,856 downwards.
AAATACAAGCAGTATTATTTGCACAAACTTTAACCTTTTAACGTTTTTTCTACCCAATCAATATAACTGTAGCTTATTATTTATAGAAAAGTAAATGTAGAATAAAAAACTTTATGTAACAAAAATTTAATGATCTTTATGTTTCTGCGGCCATTTTTATGAAAAATACTTGAGTTACCTGGTTGAGGACGCGTCAGTAGTTTGTTAAATACCGATGTTTCGCTCATGTTACAATGATCATCTTCAGGGTCGCTATAACTTGAAGGGGAATATTGCAATAAGGCTAATAACGTCTGTTTTTTTTTTTTTAACAAAACATTGACGCGATCAAAAACCCGGGAACTCAAGTGTTTTTTAAATAAATAAATTTTGCTAACTGATACTTTTTACAATTTTTGTAAACTATATGGCAATGGCTACAACTAAAAAAAGCAACAAAAAAAAAAAGTCGTTATAGTTGTATATTTATAATTAATTCCAATTACAAGTAATACGATTCGGTAATAACTAATTTTATAACTAATTTTCTCAATTACTACTTGTAGTTAGTGCGTTTCAAATTACCATTAAATTTGTAGTTGTTAATTGGAAATTTGTAATAATATCTCAACTAATGTAACCGTAGCCTGCAAGAGATATCTGTTGCACGCAGTTACTTGGGAAGTAGCGCTCCCCCCTCCCGGGTTTACCAAAGCTCAGTACTCCATGTACTTCGTCAGAACAGTCACAATACACTTAAACTACACATACGCTACAATTTACAGACAAGGACAAACACAGTACACAAACAAGGGTCTCCGTACCTTAATTTAAAATTGGTGAAAGCAAGGAAGAAGGAAGGGATTAGCTCAGTGGTAGCGTTCCATACTGGCAACGCGGAGGTCCCGGCTTCGAATCCAGCATGCTGCCCTTAGATTTTCTCTTCCTAGAAGCCTTTACGGCTCAGTGTCCGGTGATGGGCAGTGTAGCTAGAGAACACTGCTTAGAGGCCGGCTGTGCCTTGGAGAAGGCTCCGGGGGGGCACAATAGATCTTTTCGGTCACAGTGCATTAAAATCATTAAGTTGTCTTTACAAACTTTACATGAATTTAAACTTAAGGATTTTTTTTTAATATTGTATTTTCGCCCGCAAGGGGTATCTGTTGCATGCAGTTATTTGGGGGTGTAGCAACCCCCACGGGTTACCACAGCTCAGTACTCCATGCACTTCGTCACTACAGTAAACAATACACTTAAACTACATGCACTCTACACTTTACAGATAAGGACAAACACAGTACACAAACTAGGGTCTCCGTTCCTAGTTAACTGGCGTAAGCCAAGGGAGAAGGAAGGGATTAGCTCATGGTAGCGCGCTGGACTAGCAACCGGAGGTCGTGGGTTCGAATCCAGCATGCTGCCCTTAGATTTTCTCATCCTAGGAGCCTCTATAACTCACTGTCCGGTGATGACAGTGTTATCTGCAGCTAGAGAACACCACTTGGAGACCGAGAGTGTACTGAGAAGGCTCCGGGAAGCACAATAGATCTTTCCGGTCGCAGTGCAATAATCCCATACAACAATCTACAATGTACCGTAATTTTTAATTTTTAGTTAAAGACAACCATTATTACCCAACTGTGGTCTAGGGTCATACTGAAATCCTTAGTAAAACGCGGCTCAAATAGCGGCTCGAGTCTCGGAAAACTGAACCACAATATGGATACAGTATCACAATTGTACAACGAATCCACTGCTGTCATGTGAGGGTTTCTAGTTCACGGATTTAAACAGTTAAGCTGTTATGTTTTCTAATATAATATATGTATCTTTTAAAGAAATCAATTATAAAAAATAACTTTATGTAAACAAAAAGTTACTTTTACTCATTAAATAAATTAGATAAAAATTTGTGAACGTTTAGTGAATAATGAGATCCAATTGATATAACTATTAAAATTAAATTTTATTATAAATAAAGGCTTTTTTTTTTTTTAATTATAATATAATGTTTTAAGAAAGAACTATAATAAACGAAACATACGGTTCTGTTTATCTGTACAGTACATGTGTTAACATAAGATGCATCTGTCACATTACGCCCTACCGACTCCCACCGATGTAAATATCTTGGAAAAAACTCTTAAACTTTACTGTATGGTTGTAATTTTTTAAATTGTATGTAATTCTAGTTTGTTATCACTGTTCTTGTGATGACGGTTCTGAAAGAAAAAAAGAAGGCAGGATATATATTATAATGCTTGTAAGAACGAGTCCAATGTCAATTAACATTTAATTAGATTTGTGTGTGTGTGTTTGTGTGTTTTATGCGGTTAAGATTCAAGAGCGTCCCATTTGTTTTAGCTTTTTATTTATGTTTTTTTTAAATATGACACATTATGAAGATAATTCAAACAATTGCTTACCGCTGGGTTATTTTTGGTATTATTTTGCTGGGGCCTCAAACCATCTTCGACATAGATTTTTTGTTTCTGGCAGGTTAATCTAAATTCTTCCATATACCAATTCTCTCTCTAAATGATTCTATATAATAGCGTAAGTGTTCACGGTGTAGATGTGAATATGGTCATGTTGTTGGAATGGGATATCCAAATTTCTTCAAATAGCTAGTCCATCTTCACACATAATATAGAATACTATTAATAATATAATTTATAATTTTAAAGAAAACTGAGAACCATTTTGGAGAATATATGCAATAAAATATTATGCTTCTTATTTCTACCACAAACTTCGACAGTTTTTTTTTTTTTTTTTTAAGGCGTCTCAACTTCTGTGGTCATTTGCGCCCGGAGCCTTCTCAGTGCACTGCCGGCCTCCGGACAGTGTTCTCCCGCTACAGACAACACTGTCCATCAACGGACAGTGAGCTGTAGGGGCACCTAGGAAGAGAAAATCTAAGGGTAGCACGGCTGGATTCGAACCCGTGATCTCCGCGTTGCTAGTCCAGCCGCGCTACCACTGAGCTAATCCCTTCCCTCTTCGCCACTGTTATGCTTCTTATAACTACACGTCCCAGCTTCTTGAAAATACGTACTGGATATCCCTACACAATCGTCTAATCGATGCCAACGCTTGTGACTACTATTTAAGAAACTAGCTCCGCATGGTGGGTGACTTAGATTTTTGTCTTTATTTTGTCTCTATTTTGTTCAATCCTTAAATAAGTTTATAACAATGAGCAAGGAGTCTTTAAAAAATTTTTAACGAGTCTTAAATCACAGTAGTCTTTATGAGTAAAATAGTCCTTAACCAGCAAAAATTTAATCAAATTTGTGGGAACTTTAACAGCTTAAAATTTCACCTTAAAAAAATGAAGTCTTAATACAACCTTTTTATACCTCAGAAATTGTTTACAGACCAAACAGTCTTTTTAAGAGCTCACCAGTTTACAGAATCTCAATATCCCTCTCTTCAACTAAACTCTTTATCTACAATACTCCTTATTTTGTATAAAGTAATGATACACATTATGACCAATAAGTGTAAAATTTGTGAACCACTCTTGATTCGAACATCATTATGGAAATGTTCAATACACTGCAATATAGCCACATATTCAATTGTTTGGTTCTAGAAGCACCAAATAGATTTCAAATAGAATAAGTTATGGTCCAACTTATCAAATTAGGTGTCGTGGGCGGGGCGACGACGGAAACACTTAATTTACTATTAACATTTTTTGAAACCAATATAAAATTTAACAGTTATACGCTGGGGAACTCGTACTGGGGACCTTCCACTTACAAGTCCATGTTCATAACCACCACACCAAAACCGCCCCTAACTTTAGGTTTTTCTAAAATTTGCAAAATTAAAATTTGAATTTAATCAATTAATATTGTGTTTCAGTAAGTGAACTTGATGTGAATATTTCACAATGACACTTTGATTTTAAATATTTTTTTTCCATTTTCTATTCACCTTAAAATAGAATATTATATTTTTTTTTTTTTTAAAAAAGATTCACTTTTATTTGTTTCATTACTTATATAAGATTCGTATTATTGTGAATAAATCTATACTAACTGAAGCATTGATTTAGTCCAGTAAAAAAAAAAAAAAAAATTGCAGTGGACCATACTAATACGGAAGTGAAACGCAGAACTGGTCTGACACATGCGGACATGTGTATCAGAAAAACTGTAACTAGAATGTGTTTGTATGTGTTTGTTTGTGTGTGTGCGTGTGTGAGAGAGAGAGAGAGTGAGTGAATGAGAGAAATGGTGTGAGGGAACAGGAAAATATAGTCAGGATAAAACAGGACAAAAGTGGTCAGAAAAGCGGCGGATACGTTTCTCTTGTATACAACACAAGGTGAGGGACAAAGATCGGATAGAGAGGGCTGAATAGAGAGAAGACAAAAAAAAAAACAAAAAACAAGTATATGCATGGGCACACTTCCGATGATCACAAATCTGTAAAATACAACAATTCGTTTCAACCAAGGCTAGTATCGCAAACACACAAGTAATATATATATATATATATATATATATACGACAAAAACATACACTGTAGTACGCCCAAAATGTTTAATATGGTCAGTGGGTTCTATATTGGAAAACTGTGCATGATTACATATAGAGTGCACTTGTTTTTATAATATATATATATATATAATATATAAAATAAAGTTCCATTGAAATGCATTTTCAATTAACACTAAATATTCTCATTAACATCAAAGGAAAATAAATAATTTCTCCGTTCATTCAAACTTTATATATAAATATATATAAAAAAAAATGTATAATATTATAACTTGTTGATATATATAAGTATATAATATAAAATCTCCAGCAATACTGGCAGATATCCAAAGTTAGTAAATCAAACATGATTTATATTTTTCTATTTTCGCAAACTTTATACAAAACATTTATATATTAAAATATATATATAATTTTCTTGGAAAATTTTAAAAACTTCTTTACTTGAAAAAGAAAACTCTCTTTTCAAAATAAAACCATTAATTTAAAAGTTACTGACACTAATATTGAAGCAAAATTAAAGAATTTATTACCATAAATCCTTCCTTCCAAAAATTGTTTCTGTACTAAGTTAAAAAAAAAAAAAAAAAAAAAAAAACTTGCTAAATTACTTTTTCTATTTTAAATTTTAATATTTTTTTTTTGCTAAACAGAAACTTTGAATTAAAATATCGAGAATATCGATTAGTAGGAATACCACCACCAAATAAAAAGATATAACTTCAGGATAAACCTTTTGCTTTGGTAAATCGAAATATCAGAAAAATTTAAAAATCGAAATTCCTATAAGATTTGATTTATTGCACTGGTTAGACCTATATTAGAATTTTATAACCCAGTGTGGTCACCACAATATATTAAATTATATCGATATGACAGAATAATATGACAAAAATGCAATATTATAGATTGTTGTGCGACTTAAAAGATCTATTGTGCCCCCCGGAGCATTCTCAGTGCACTGCCGGTCTCCAAACGGTGTTCCTCTGGCTGCAGACAACAATGCTCATTACCGGACAGTGAGTTGTAGAGACTCCTAGGATGGGAAAATGTAAGGGTAGCATGCAGGATTCGAACCCACGACCTCCGGTTGTTAGTCCAGCGCGCTACCAAGAGCTATTCCTTTGGCTTACGCCAATTAACTAGGGACGGAGACCCTAGTTTGTGTACTGTGTTTGTCCTTGTCTGTAAAGTGTAGAGTGCACTTAGTTTTAAGTGTATTGTTTACTCTTGATAAAGATTTGGATGTGTTTTCTATCAATCGAAAGAGTTTTAAAAACAGAGCTATGTTATGTCTAGTGTAATGACATAGCAATGTCAAAGCCTTCATAAAATATAACAAAAGGAAAGAATAATTTATAACTAGTGGCCCCACAGCCGGCTGCTGCCTTTTCAATACAAAGGTATCAAAGACAAGCACCGATAAAGCCCTATCTATTGAACAGAAGCCACCTGGTCTTTGAAAGTCGCCGATGGGCGACCAAATCTGGCCACTGACCTGAATCACTGGTCGCCGACCTAACCAAGGTCGCACAAGGTCGCACGCTACTAGAGATGTCTTAGTGTGAGAACTTACTTACACACTTGACAGTGTGTGATTAAGACTAATATATACTTCGCCTCACTGGAAGAAGGGATCATTATATCATTCATCATTATACGAGTAGCCACATCATTAAATCAGTATCATTTTACAGCAGCAGTTATACTGAGTTCCGAGCGCGTCCCTATACAAGGTTTATCTTATAATTATTTTCATAGTTGTGCATATTAGTTTATTTATAATAATCATTTTAAATGATTTGTTATTTAACTCTTAAAATTATTTATTTACTTTTATCAAATCATATTAATTGTAGTTACCATAACGCTCATTCTAATTATTGTTAAAATATATTCTATTTTAATAAATTCAAAGTTAGTGATTCAAGCAATAACTCTCTAAACTAACTTCCGCCTAATAAATCCCTCTTCAAGATATCTAACTTCATACCTCAGGAATCACGACAATTGATTCCACTACACTAGCTATACAGTAATTCTTTTATATTTTCTATTCTTTTTAAGTTCAAATATTTTTTTATATAACTAATGTTTACTTTACTAATATTTGCATATATATATATTGATTTTTGGCAGTCTATATGTATTGTAAATATTTAAAGATGTATTATCCGTTAAATAAATAATAATATAATAAGAAAGTAAGTTCTCCAAACGCGAGTATATGAATCGAAATGTCTTCTCTCACACAATTATATTACCAAATTATTCTTATATTACCAAATTATTTTTCAGATGTTACTCTCTAGACTATCAACTACTGGTAAATTTCACTGAACCAGCTTGGAGTTTTCAGACTTCAAATTCTCAATGGAGATAATCCTTTTATCTATATAATTTAATTATTTAATTAATATAATTTTTTTTTTAGCAAGAAATGATTTATTTTATTCTCAGGTCATTTGTCTTGCTTTGCCGTGCCACCACTGCAACAAAACTATAATCTTATAATATAGGTGCTACAAAAATTATGGGAAAGGAATAGCGTGCTGAACTCTCACGCGGAGGTCCAAGGTTCGCGTCTAGCATTGCTGCCTAGGAGCCTCTACAGATCATTGTTTCGTGATGAACAGTATTGTCTCTAACGAGAGGTCATTGTCCAGAGGCCGGCAGTCCACTAAGAAGGCTCCGAGCGCCAAAGACCATAGATGTTGACGCGCCTTAAATTTAAATACAAAAAACAAGAATCCGTTTTGTTTTTGTTTATAAATATCCTTACTTACTTACTTACTTAGTCGGAGACCTCTTCATACCCTAGGTTGTCGAGGTTTGCAGAAGGAGCTCCATCTTTCCCTATCTCTGGCTAAGTTTTTGGCCTCTTCCCATCTGACCTCTCTTTTTGTTATGACCTCTCGGAGGTTATCCTCCCAGATGATACTCTTTCTTCCATGGGGCCTTCTACCAGTCATTCGCGTTTCGCATGCTTTCTTCGGATACCTCTCGTCACGCATCCTACACACATGTCCGAACCATCGTAGCTGACCTCTCTCAATAACTTGAGATACTGGTTCACTTTTAAGTGTAGTTCTAATGGTGGTGTTGCGGATTCTGTCTCTTCTGGTTCTTCCTGTCACTTTTCTTAAGTACCTCATTTCCGCGGCTTGGAGTTGGCTACGTTCCGCTTCTCTTAGAGCCCATGATTCACTTCCATATGTCAGCGTTGGAACGAAGGTCGAACGGACGACTGCCATTTTTGTGTCCTTTGTTACTTCCTTTTTACTGAGAAAATTTCTGTTTATGGCGTAGAATAGTCTTCCTGCGGCGTCTACTCTTGCATTGATTTCATTTTTGACTTTGCCCCTCTTACTCAGCATCACGCCCAGATATTTAAATACAGACACTTGTTCTATCCGTTTTCCGTCTATTTATATTTGTACTTGTTCTTCACTCCTGGACACTGTCATACATTTAGTTTTAGAGGTGTTAATTATCATCTTTCTCTTTTTGAGCTCTTCTGTCCGTATATTGATGTTCTCTTGTAGTTTTTCTCCATTGTCCGCTATGAGAACCAGGTCGGCTGCGAAAGCTAGGATTGAGAAACTTGTCGGCCTTAATTTCCAGAACCCTAATCTCGTTTCATTGGCACGTCTTTTATAGTCTTCTAGGACTTCATCCATCAGGATGCTGAAGTAGAGTGGGCTCCCTATATCTCCCTGTCGAACCACCATCCATGTGATGAATTCCGCCGATTGCTGATTGGAGGTTCTGACATAGTTTCTGCAAGTTTTATAGAACGTTTTTATTCTGCATATTATAGCTTCGCTAACCTTATAAGTATACACATATCTATTTTTTTTTTTAATTTAATGGTCATTAGCGAAGCCTTCTCAGTGCACGGCCAGCCTACGGACAATGTTCGTAGTCAACACTGTCCATCACCGAACAGTGAGCTGTAGAGGCTCCTTGGAAGAAAAAAATCTAAGAGTAGCAATGGACTCGAACCCGGGACCTCCGCGTGGGAGTCCAACGCGTTAACCACTTAGCTAATCCCTCCCCACTTTTGTTGTTGTTATTATTATTATTATTATTTATTTTACTTCTTTGCAATCTATAAACCTCATTTAGGGATAAATATTTTTTTTAATCACTTTTCGCTGTTAATTATTTGAATTTGTCATTATTATTATTATTATTATGCTACTATGATATTACTGTTTTATGTGCAAATTATATTGCTTTTTTGTTAATTTTAAATAAAGTATTATTATTATAAATTGACTAGTTAATATTAACGATACCTCAAAAGAAGTTAATAACATAACATTTTTATAAAGAAATGCCATAAATGGATGTTTATGTGATGAATAGCGTAATATTCCAGCAGGTAGCAGTACAATACAATGATTCCCAAGTGCCCAACACTTGAAACCCTATCCATTTTTGCTGGTATAGCAACGCCCCTAGGATGTCCCCCTTTCTTTCAAACACATTTACAGCTATGGTGTGTAGCTATTTTACATTACATTTAGGGAAATGTGATCTTCCGGGCATAATATTATAACCAGAATTCCTTCAAAAAAAAGTGTGGGAGTAAAAAAAAAAGAAAAAGAAAAGAAAGTAAGTATATAGTGTTACATACAATAAAGTAAGTACCTTTATGTGAAATGTGTGCATAAATAAGTAACAGTCAATATTATGTAAATAATGAGCATACTACCTAAAAAGCGCTCCCTGGTTATTGAATAATCATTATTATTTCTTTATGTCTCTATAAGTCAGTTCTTAGACCCGTGGTAACGTATGGCTCGGAGTCGTGGACGTTGAGGCATGCAGACGAATTGAAATTGAACCGCTGGAAGAGAAAGGTTTTGAGGGCGGTCTATGGACCAGTGTGCCAAGATGGAGTCTGGAGGTGCCGAAAAAACGCGGAGTTAAGAGAGCTGTACGGGGAAGAGGACATAGTATCTGTGGTCAAGCAGGGAAGATTGCGTTGGGTTGGACACGTGCAAAGGATGGAGAATGAGAGAGCACCACGAAGGGCGCTGGAGGGTCACCCTGGAGGCAGTAGACCGAGAGGGAGACCTAGGCTGCGTTGGATGGGTGATGTGGAGGAGGATCTCCGGGAGCTGAACATAAGACAGTGGAGAAGAAAAGCTCTAGATAGAGAGGCTTGGGGTCGGGTATTGGCGGAGGCCAAGGTCCTACATGGGCCGTAGTGCCACAGTTGAGTTGAGTTGAGTTGATTTCTTTATGTTTACTGTTCACCGAATGGCGCTACCTTTCTTAAACTGATCATTTGATAGCGACCGATTCGTGTATATAGGAAGAGAAAATCTGAAATCTAACCGAAAGAAGACACAAACAGAGATATTTTATTCCTTCTTTTCCATATCTGAACTGATTTTGCAGATTTTAGTACTGATTAATGTCATCAGGTTGTTAAATGGTAAGGAACATTTGCACAATCTCATTTCAGTTCTTACATATCGCATTATTTAATCTAGACATCTCAAAATGTTTGCATATTTCATAATATGACCAACATTCGTTCAGTTCATCAAAAGTGGTTTACTTAGAAGAAGCGATAGCAGTGAAGTAGAGTTGCGAATTACTATGCTTTTCTTTAAAGAGGTCACCAAAAGTATTCCCGGCCAAGACCTTGGATTCATAAAATATTTTAATCAGAGCAGTAATAAAAAATCCATCCATCCTCGATACCTAATACAGCAAAGCCGTCTGCAAAAATATGGTATTACTTTTGTAAAAAGACAGAGTAGTGATATAACCTTTTAGGTTTCCGCGGCCATTTTCATGAAATACACTTGAGTTTCCGGGGCTGAGACCGTGTCAGTGGTTTGCTAGAAACCGTCGTTTCGCCTATGTGCTTCTTCTTTTAAAGTGTAACGACCCTAAAGTAGCTCATTGCAATATGGGCGAAACATAGGTTTCTAGCAAACCACTGGCGCGGTCTCTAACCGCAAGTGTTTTTCAGGTTAGCGATGTCCAAATGAAGATAAAATTATATTAGATTCTGTGGGGTCATTCAGGATGCTGAGTATAAACATAGACTGATAAACATATAGATCAGTTATTATAAAGTTCAGACTGGTTAGAGAAAGCAAGAAACCGGAAAGAGAAGGTAGAATTTACACGTATTAGACAACATACGCCAAAATAATGAGCTCCAATGAACCATTACTTTGGCGTATCTTACCTGCAGTGAACATATATTAAATACAATTTTAACTAATCTAATTACGAAATTAATCCGACAGAAACTTAGCCAACAAGTAACATAAGCACTTACTTACTCTGAACGAACCATTACTTTAACGTATCTTTGTATCTAGTACGTGTAATTCTACCTTCTCTTTCCGGTTTCTTGCTTTCTCTAACCGGTCTGAATTTTGTGCTAACTGATCTATGTGTTTATGTTTATACCCAGCATGCTGAATAGGTCTTACTAGAGCCTATGCTATCGCGACATCTATGGGTCTATTGAGCCATCCACAATTAGAGTACCTTCTCCAATCTTGTTTGTTTAAGTAGACTTTAGGATTCTGGAGAAAGACTTCTGGGTAAAGTTTGACGGCTTCAACTTCTTCTTCCGAAAGAGGCAAATCTCAGCCATATATTTATCCCTCACACTGATAGTACGTGCAGTGTTTCCTCTTCTTCCTGATAAGCTTATACAAGCTATCCGTTGTCAAAGCCATGTGATGTATCTGTTTATTAAGATTGCAGTGGCCATTTGAAAAGGCCTACAGTCATTTCCTTCTCTATATGGTCACACTATTAACAAACTTTTTCGATTCCCTCAAGCGTATTACACAAACAAAAACCCGTGTCAACAACTTGTTAAGAGCTGTTGATGCTTCCAAGTTTATGTTTGGTTGTTTGGGACTTTTTTTATCTAAAAGTGAGAATAAATCCTGAAACAAAAAAAAATGTAAGCATACAAATTTCTGAAACATTAAATAGTTGTTTAGTAAGAAGATAAGAATTTGTTAAAAAGGAAATTCTGTGAAGGAAATTAAAATAAAATCTCAAACATTATTTGTCATCAAATATTTCATGGGAAATGTAAGTAAGATTGTTAAACAGTAATTGACAGGCTCTGCTCATTACAATGAATAAAATAAAAAAAAAGTAAAAAAAAGCAAAAAAAAAAAAAAGCTTTTCTAAGTATCTAAACCAATCACCACTGCGTCACATCCACAGAACAATGAGTCATTGAAGAATGGAGGCCACTAGAATCCGGTCTGTCTGTGAAGCTGACTTTCTTCTGGCACACAATTGAATAGATTAATTAATGGAGGCTGATCTACATATATATTTTTTACATGAATTCTATTTTTAAAGGGTATACTCTTGAGAAAATTATTCTTGTTAACTAAAATTGATGCTAACAAAATTAATGTGGATAATTAGATTAAAAAAAAAGAAAAGATTTTTCGTTAATTAACTGAAGGTAATTATTACATTATATCAGATAAACGGAAATTTAGAAGGTCTGGTTGTAAACACCCAGACGATTTGCACTATACAATATTTACAGTTTTAATTAACCAGTTTTCTTCATATTTATAATTTTTACTATATATATTCAGTTTTATCTTTAACTCTATTGTTACACAGTGTTCCACATCCAATACAGGTGCTATAGCCCTATCCGACTCTCCTTTCGCCTTTTTCAGCTTGGCAGCTCGCCTTACTGGCTTCTTTATAATCTAATCAATCTAGCTAATCCTAGGTCTGCCAATTTTTCTTTTCCAAGAATATAATCTTCTTCGACACGTGATTCCCTTTCATTCGCTGCACAATAGAGCTTATTTATTTGTACGAACCATTACTTTGGCGTATCTTTGTATAATACGAACAATTCTACCTTCTCTTTCCGGTGTCTTACTTTCTCTAACAGGTCTATAGTTTATGGTAACCGATCTATGTGTTTTATCAGCCTATGTTTATACCCAGCATTCTGCCTGAACAGGCTAGTTTGTATAGTACTGCTTTAAAGCCTTAGTCACCAAAAGAAGTTAGTATTTTTTGTCCAAATTCAGTAAAAAACAATTGAGAAATTTGGACATGAAAGCAATTCTTTTTCTTATAGTAGTAAGAGCAAGTTTATGGTTTTGATTTCATGGCTTTCTTAGAAATTTATATAGGAAAACATATTCTTATTTAATAAAAATATGGTTTAATTATTAATGCAGAGAAGATTTACTGAGACCGAATACTTACTTGGAATCCTCGTACACGACTTAAAGGAACAGTACCTAAACTGACTCTTTCGACAATTATCGAACAATAGATCTAAACTGTCTTTAGACAACAAATGACTAATTTATAAATCTATTTTAAAGCCAATCAAACCCTATAATCTGCAAAATATACAAACCCTACAAATGCAGAATCCTCCGAATCATTGTAAGAGCTCCTTTTTTACATCTCCAACCGAATCTATACACATTGGCCTTAATATACCTTTCATTGCTCAAGTCACCCAAAACCTGTTACAGGAAATTCCATATTAACCTACAGTTACAAACAGATACTTTAGTTCAACACGTCTTCCTGATAACCGTCTTAGACGTATTAAAAGACAATAAGCCTCGTGATCTCCTTTTAAGTGAAGAGAGTGAATAGTGATTTTGTATTGTTTTGGAGTGTTACCACTGGGTCACTTCTTCACTCATTTGTATTTATGTTCTTAAGTGATCATTGTTAGTTAAAGGGATATTGCGCAGTTTATAGCATAAATAAAGAGATAAAGAGAGAAAACAATTAATGCTGTATAGAAACAGAATTTCGTGATGAACGTGAAACTTACTTAAGTTTATTGTAGGTTAACTTTTTGTCGGATTAATTTCATAATTAGATTAGTTAAAAATTGTAATTAATATTTTGTTAATTGCAGGTCCTAATTATTTCGAATAGTAGTTTTTAAAGGAGGATTTATTAATAATAAACACAAGATTTAAATCTTGCATTTTTTAACATTATTTCAGGTTGACCTCTCTTGTAGTGGTTATGAGCATGGACTTGTAACTGGGAGGTCCCCAATTGGAGTCCCGCGTATTTCTGCTAAATATGTTCGTTTAAAAATGTTAATAGTAAAGTGGGTGCTTACGTTCCCGTCCACGACACCTAATTTGGTTCTTGGGACGTTGAGTCCAACTGAAAATTAATATTTGTAAATTGTAATTTGAGTTAAGAACGAGATTAAATCAGCGATGAAAATAAGATGGGTTGGAATTATAAGCGAATGCCTCGTATTCGTGTCCGGACAGTGATGTCCATAAATTTTCTCTTTTGAATATCTTAAAATTCACAACTCCCTGTAGTTGGTTGTAACGAGTGAACACTGCTTGTAGGCTTCCAATGCATTGAAGAGATTCCGTGAATGTGCTGGGCAAAACTGATTGTGCTCTTTGCAAAATAAGACCCTCTGCTGGTGATCGGCAAGGTTCAAAACGATCGATGAAAGGTTATTACGGAAAAATATCCGATTTTTCCAGCTCAGTAGACCTAACCAGCTCTGTGTTAAATTGCAGGCTAAAACGCATAACTCTTAATATTTTCATATCGTTTTTTCCTACTTTCGGATCAACAATGGTTAATTTCGGTCCATCAGTCCAAATTACCTCTCACCAATTATTGATTGGTTGCTTAACATACTTGCTGAAGCAATTCAATTTGTTCGAAAAAGCAAGCATCTAAATTTATCGTTGTCAACTTAAGTGTTACACTTTTGAGGTGTGGATTTGTATCAAAGATAACCTAAATGAAAACATTTCGAAGTTAAATGAAGAATGACGCTGATGATTAACACTACCATAATTTTTTGTTCACCAAATTGTTGCTTAATAACTATCATTATGGATTTTGTTTCCCAAAATTGGTTAATGTCTAGAAGATTATTGATAAGGGAACAATCAATAGCTAAACGAGAATGGTTGTTCAGTGTCTACTACTAAGGTCCTTAATTTATTTACAGACATTCACATCAATATGTTCATATTTGGTTCCACATAAAGCCTTAACTAGTTGGAGGGTAACCATATCAGTCATGAACTTTAGAAGCGGGTTTAAAATCCCTGGAATCAAACTTAGTATGCATTTTTTTTTTAAATAATTTAGAAATAAAGCGTTCTTACAAAGCTGTAATAAGAACTAACGGTTGCTATATCAGATTTTGAAAATACATTTTTCTAAAACAATTAAATAAGGTGACATTTTTTCTAGTAAAAATCAGAGACAAAAGTTTGTTGTACTGATTAATCTTCTGAAATTAAAAGAAATGACAGGTTGCCTGCTATCTTTCAATTAAATATAATGTTAACGTTTGGATGAAATTCTTAATTTTATATTAATAATTTTAATGTAAAATAGAAATTCTTAAATTAAAACATTCAATATTATGTAATCAATTTAACAATAAATTAAAAATCAGAAAACATAATATAATTTTTCTTAACTTTAGCTTAATGTTCTGCAAAGTTTCTGTAAATGACCATTTTCTTTTTCAATAGGCCAAATCTTTTAGGGATTACCTTTAGTTTTTATATCCTTTTATTAAATAGTCTTAACTTTTGTAGAAAACATGTAGATATGTAGTATTTAACGAGGAATAAATTCCTTTTACACTTGTCGTTCAGTTGCCACACTCGATTGACAAACCTGAACGGAAGTTGTTGTGGTGGTTGGTTCCACAGACATTTTCCGTGGTAGCCTGCTTCATTTTATGGTCATCCACCGGTTTCGGGCGTTCGCCCATCTTCAGGATGCGTTTTTCAGACAGTGTGACAACACAGACTTGCACAGAGCAAACTTAGTTTTTGACACTCAGCTACACGCTTAATTAAACGTGTAACCAGGGTGTATACAAGAGTGTGAAAACTAAGTTTGCTCTGTGCAAGTCTGTGTTGTCACACTGTCTGAAAAACGCATTCTGAAGATGGGCCAACGCCCGAAACCGGTCGATGACCACAAAATGAAGCAGGCTACCATGGAAAATGTCTCTGATGCTGAACGGAAGTGTATGAAAGAGGTTTAAACAGGCGCAAGTGCTGCAATGTTCTTTTTTTAAAAAAATAATCATTACTTTAAAAAAAAATAACTAGAATTATAATGAGATGTTTGTAAGGCAATGGCCAGAGGAATTTTTTAAAAGTTTCGGGTGTACGTTTCGGGTGCCCTTCTTCAGGAGCTCTGTAAAAATTTATTGGAGAAAATACATTATTGTACAATATAGCACATAGTTATGAAAAAAGTGCATACATTTATAACAAAATTCTTTTTATTTAAAAAACTCCTCCGGCCATTGCCGTACAAACATATCATTGTAATTTTAAGGCCTGACGATTTGAAGAAAAAAAGTTAATCTCATTTTATTAAATTTACTGTCACTTCTGTTTTATAATTTCTTCTGTTAATATTTCTTTAATTTAAACTTTTATTTCATTTTTTGTTATAAATCTATCCACCTTTTTCATAACTACTGTACTGTATAATAATGTATTTCTCCAATTAATTTTTACAGAGCTCCTGAAGAAGGGCTACCAATGGTTCCCGAAACGTAGAGCAACAAAAAATGCTTTTTCTTTAGCAACTCTTCTGGCCATTGCCGTACAAACATCTCATTGTAATTTTAAGGCCTGACGATTTGAATACAAATCTGAGGGCAGCATGCTGGACTCGAACCCGGGACTTCCGCGTTGCTAGTCCAGCGCGCTACCTCTGAGCTAATCTCTTCCTTCTCCCTTGGCTTGCGCCAGTTAACTAGGGACGGAGACCCTAGTTTGTGTGCTGAGTATGTCCTTCTAGTGTATATAATGGTTATGATGAAGGAGATGAAGGTTACCTAGAAATATACTTTTGGATATTACGCTAATTTTATTAACATCAATTTTAATTAAAACGTTATACTTTTAATCAATGTTCAATCACCTTCACTTTCATGATTAATGTGGCAATTAGTATTGCAACAGATTTAACAATCTCACTTATACATGGTCAAGGAATGAAACAAACCATGGTGTAGCACTAGGTATAGTTTTTTGTGTGCGCTCCTATACTACAACAACAGCAAACAGTACATAATGATACGAAAAAGAATCCGGAGGTCCCCTCTTATTCAACCGCAAATTAGTAAAAAAAAAAGCAGGGGGAATATGGCCGCCGTCTATTGACCTTGATACGGGCCTATCGCATTCCTTTTTCCTTCACCAGCTGTACCCGCCCAATACTTTGTGTTTTTTTTTTGTTTTTTTTTTTAACGCCTAATAGGACTTCATTGTTTTACTCTACCGACATATTACCTAATCAATTAAGATAAAACCAATTATTATTAAAAATTCTATAAACTAGATTTAACATTAAATTTTGAAAACTTATTTTTGGACTGTTTATGAAAATAAACCAAATTCAATAATTATTTTTTTTTTTCGACTGTGGGAACCTCAAAACCTACATTCTTGAGAAAACACAATTTCAACAATTTGATCGAAGTGTTCGTTGCACTTCGGCTTACAAGAGTAAGAAATAGAAACCCATATTAAAAATGAAGTACCCAGAAACGGACCTCTTAAGACCACAAACATTGCCTAGGGGTATCTCGTGTACCACCACCAAAACAAGACGCTTCTACAATCAAGATAATTTAATGATTATATGATTTTAATGGATTAATTTATTTATTGCTTTTGTTGTTATAAATTAAAATTTAATTAAAGTGAAAACCACACACACACACACACACACGCAAAAGAAAATTTAACTTTAGTAATAATATAGTTTCACATTCCCAACTTTTATTAAAAGTTTTATTATAATTATAACAATAAAATAAAAAAGACAATAAAAGTAAAAAAAAAAACAAAATTTATTGGTTTTTCTGATTGTAACTATCTAGTTTTTATTGGTTAATCGTGAAAGGGGAAATATTACCAAGAGAAGAGATACTTGAGTATATGTGTGTGTGTGTGTGTGTGTGTGTCTGTGTTTGTGTGTAATATGTACACAGTGGAATGGATGTTGGTGTTACCGTACCGTTTGGAAAGCCTTAAGAAAAAGTCCACAAAAGAAAGCAAAGGATTATTGCGCGCCATTTCCTTAAGTGGAATCGACCATATTTCATGGCAATAAGTTAGTTCGTAAATCAGCGCCCTATTTATCTGTTCTTGAGTTATTTCTTTTTGTCCCTTCTATTATCGGGAAAAATACCACACTTTGGTGGAGGGGGGGACTCTTGGTTTGGCAAAGTTGGTGTAATGAAATTTAGTAAATTATATAAATATTTAATGTCTTAAAAAAATATTACCTTCAAATAAATAAATAAATGATAATTTAACTAAAGAGTACTTTAGTTAATTAATATTTTAGATAATAAAATATAATAATATATTTGTCATTAGTAGATAATAAAATTAAAGTCAATACGCTTTGATGAAATTAGAAATGAAACTGCTTATTTAAATATTGGCGATACTTCCATGCAGTGCGAGCATATTGGATAACTTTGCGCTTAGTAAGACTGTAGTCAAAATGGATCTACCTAGGTAAAAAACTCGTATTTTCGAAAAACATTGTGCACTCTGCCATAAAATGAACAGTTTTTTGTTTTTGTAATGTTCTCTGGCAGACAACACTGCTCATCACCGGACAGTGAGTTGTAGAGACTCCTAGGAAAAGAAAATCTGAGGGCAGCATGCTGGACTCGAACCCGGGACTTCCGCGTTGCTAGTCCAGCGCGCTACCTCTGAGCTAATCTCTTCCTTCTCCGTTGGCTTGCGCCAGTAAACTAGGGACGGAGACCCTAGTTTGTGTGCTGTGTATGTCCTTCTCTGTAAAGTGTATAGTGTATTTAATGGTTACGATGAAGGAGAGAAAATGGTTTGGTGTAGATTAATAAACTAGATATGGCTGAACACTGTATAATGTAAAAATGTGACACTGACTGCCTGGACTTTACACTAAAATGGTAGAGTATGGTAGAGTGGTAAAGAGTAAGGTAGATGACACGTTGTGATTGCCGACGCTATATCTCATATATCTCCCTTCGCTATAATTAAGCAGTTTCTCCCACTCTAGTCCGAGAGAATGGTCCTGTCATTTCTCTCTCTCTCTCTCTCTCTCTGCTATGGATCACTCTCTTAGGATCTTATTACTTGTATGTAGTTATCGTGAACTGTTCTGACGAAGTGCATGCAGTACTGAACTGTGGTAATCCGAGGGGTCACTACTCCGGGACCCGTTGCGAGGCTATATGAATAGCTTATTCTTTAATAAATTGTCAAACAAAAAAAATTATCAAACTAAACTGAGGTGATCTCTGTATACCAAATTTAGTGAAACCCATCGGTATTTTTATGGAGCTAATCGCAGAAACTAAGAAAAAAAAAAAAAACTGTTCAGTAAAGACATATTTCTGGTTGAAATGTAATTGGTGTGGATGTGTTGCAGTGTAGTGGTAGCTTGTAGTGGCTTGAGCGGTTTAGTGAAGGGGCTTGTAAGTATATATGTTTAAGAGAGAAGAGAAGTAATAAGAAATAATTAAGAAATCACCACTGTTTTTGAAATAAAATAACCTCTAAGTGAATTTAAATGGTTTACAATATTCACAACTTAGAATAAATTAATCTCTATCACTGGCACTGAGTTTAAGAGAGCGATTCCTGAAGCAAGTGTTCTGGCTTGAATGTCCTTTCAGACTGTTT
This sequence comes from Triatoma infestans, assembly GCA_011037195.1. Lineage (NCBI taxonomy): Eukaryota > Metazoa > Arthropoda > Insecta > Hemiptera > Reduviidae > Triatoma > Triatoma infestans. The sequence goes on along the minus strand of JAAEAF010004077.1, from coordinate 64,640 downwards.
TGAAGGAATGTCTTCTAATTGTTCGTTCAAATCTTCCCCCTGTGAGGAGAAGGGGTAACCATTGCTAACAAAGTTCATGAACTCTTCCTGTAACTGTACTTCTTCTACCTGGGTTACCCTTTTGCCAACAAGCTCGCCTTTTTCTCATAATTTTCTTCAATTAAAATAGATATAATTTCTTGCATCCATCACATGGTCAACAGATGTTCTTCAAACTCGGTATTTTCGAAACATATTTAATGCTCATTAATACTATAGAGATAATGGAATTGTATAAAAAACTGAAATAGCATTTTAGAGTAAAGCACATCCACCAATACACTAGTTAAATGAATTTCCCCGGGGAAATGTTATAAATAAAAGCTCTGTATATGTGTAGTTCAGATATCATATATTTAAAGAAAATCGTTGGAGTGGTTTTCGAGAAAATCGCACAAAAATGTGAAAAAAAAAAAAAAAAATCGACTGTGTTAAATTTTGGTTGATTGATTTTGACCAAAACCCGTTACAGGAAATTCCATATCAATCTACAGTTACACACAGACCCTTTAGTTCAACACCTGTCTTCCTGATGACCGTCTTAGACGTATTAAAAGACAATAAGCCTTGTGATCTCCTTTTAAGTGAAGAGAGTGAATAGTGATTTTGTATTGTTTTGGAGTGTTACCACTGGGCCACTTCTTCACTCATTATGTATTTATGTTCTTAAGTGATCATTATTAGTTAAAGCGATATTGCGCTGTTTGTAGCATAAATAAAGAGATAAAGTTAGAAAAAAATTAATGCTGTATAGAAACAGAATTTCATGATGATCGTGAGACTTACTTAAGTTATTTGTAGGTTAACTTTCTGTCGGATTAATTTCATAATAACATTAGTTAAGAATTTCAATTAATATTTGGTTCATTGCAGGCCTAATTATTTCGAATAGTAATTTTTAAAGGAGAATTTATTAATAAAAACACAAGATTTAAATCTTGCATTTTAACATTCTAACTGTGAGGTCACCACTTCGAGTCACGCGTATTTCTGTATAAAATTCTATATTCGTTTAAAAATGGTCATGGTAAAGTCATGGCTTTCCGCTCCCGTCCACGAGACCTAATTTGGTAGTTGTACGTTAAGCCCACCCTAAAAGTAATATTCGTAAATTGTTACTTAAGTTAGGGACGAGATTAAATCAGCGATGAAAATAAGATACGTTGGAATTATAAGCGAATGGCTTGAGTTCGAGTCCAGACAGTGATGTCCTTAAATTTTCTCTTTTGAATATCACAAATTCACAACTCACTGTAGTTGGCTGTAACGAGTGAACACTGGTTATTGGCTTTCAATGCATTGAAGAGATTCCGTGAATGTGCTGGGTAAATCAAGACATGCTGATGGTACGCGAACGCCCGAATCTGATCGATGACCACAAAATGAAGCAACGTTATCACAGAAAAATATCCGGTATTTTTCAGCTAAATTTGTTTGTTTTTTTCCGATGTTAAATTGTAGGCTAAAATGGAAAACACCTAATAATTCCATATGCTTTTTTCATAGTGTCGGATCCGCATCAGTCCAAATTACCTCTCTCCAATTATTGACTGGTCGCTTAATATACATTGCTGAAGCAAGTCAATTTGTTCGAAAAAGCAAGTATTTAAATTTATCCTTGTCAACATAAGTGTTAGACTTTTGAGATGTGGATTTGTATCAAAGATAACCTACATGAAAACATTTCGACATTACAGACTGTGTTAAATTCTGGTTGATTGAGTTTGACAAAAACCTTTTTTTGATTGGCCGCGTAGTGTATTTTAAACAAAATGTCAAGTTTAAATTATCTACGATTTTCCATTTTTGAGGTATGCAACCAGACATACACACACACACATAAATAAACTCTCAACCATCGGGGTACGGTAGGAAAAGGATCATAATAGTTCCATTCAGAATTCAATACAGCAGTTAGAGGAAGAAAAAATACGGGCCAATTTTTTTTGAAACCACTTAATCTGCTCAGAAGACCTCAAAATTTCTAGTTACGATTTCGAAAATTTTACACTATGACAATACTTCCTTCTCTTAGTAAGAATTAAGGAAGAGAATAGCTGAGAAGTAGCGCGCTGGACTAGCATGCAAAGGATCCGGGTTCAACTCCAGCGGTGTCATTTATAAGAAAGATTCTCTCGCCAGTGATCTTCATGTTTTCAGACCACTTATTCAAAAGGAAGTGTAGGAGAGCAAAAGTTAGGATAAGCTTGGATTAGGGATTTGAATAAAATGATTGTGTGACGTGGCAACATAGAGGTGGAATTTAATGTTACTATAATGGATGTGTTAGGTAGAGAGAATTTAGGTCTGGTTGATGATATAAGAAGAAGACTTGGTTAACATTGGTTAACTAATATATAGATTAAGTGATACAGACTGCCTAGACTTTACAATAGAGGAATGTTTAAGGTAGAATGGTATGAGAATGACACGTAGCGATTGGATGTACTGAACTGATTTCAACTGTATTTTTATGGACTGTCCGTCGCTATATTTATACAGCTTCTTCCATTCCAGTCCGAGAGAGTGGTTGAGCTTCTCTTTGCCATCTTTGGTGTGTTAGGTGGAGAGAATTTAGGTCTGGTTGATGATATAAAAAGAAGACCTGGTTAACACTGATATATTAATTAATATATTAATAAATAGACAACACTGCCTGGACTTTACAATAGAGGAATGTTTAAGGTAGAATGGTATGAGAATGACTCGTAGCTATTGGATGTACTGAACTGATTTCAGCTGTGTTTTTATGGACTGTCCGTCGCTATATTTATACAGCTTCTTCCACTCTAGTCCGAGAGAGTGGTTGAGCTTCTCTTTACTTTCTTTGGTTGCTGTTACATTACATATATATTAATACACAACAAAATAATACGTAAAAAGATGTACAGTCTATGGTATTATTTTTTGTTTTAACCCACGATCTTGATGTTGCGAAGCAGAATTCAGTACATTCTCTTACTACAATAAGATCACAAAGTTTCGTAATTGATTCTTTCCCCCAGAAATAATGTTTTAAGGTTTCATAAAGTATGTTATGATTTTTTTTTTTTTTTTTTTTGAGAGAGAGTTCTAAACAATTGGAAACGTTAAATTTCAAACATACTATTTATGTATTTTCAATATTAATTGGCTTCTGTCTTCTATATCCATAAACCCTCAAAACTACTGTATTTATTTTTTAGGAAAATGAGTACAATTGAATTTAAAGAAAATTTATGATTTTATCGAAAGTCGTGTAAAAGTTTCGACACCAGGATTTTCTATTAATTTTACAAATATTTTTCAGGACTTATCGCATTATTTCGATAACTGTTGACAGTTATAGCCCAATTGAAAAATTAATAAAGCTCAAGTGGTCTGCAGTATAGTGTAGTGTTCAAATGGCTTGGCGAATTAAAAATATTATTAAATTCACGCAGGGGCCAAACAGAGGGCGGATTTTGCCGAACTGCTCATTGAAATAGTGAATGTTTTTTTTCATCTTTTTTACATATTTATGCCCATTAATTTAAATAAATTAACAAAATTATATATTATATATACGTTATGTTAATAATTCTTTTTACAAAGACTTGATCATTTAAACTAAATATATTCTGTCTCTTTTATTTATTTATTTATTTATTTTTTGTTTGTTAAAGTTGATTTATTTACTTTGCCGTAATTACAGGAAAAACTGTGATTTTAATTAAAAAAAAAAAAACAGAGATTGAAAGGTGGGCTGTTATAGAAACGCTGCTCTCCTTTTAAAAGCGTTTCAAACTTTTTTTTAAAGCAGGGACTTTTTTTCAGTTCCCTCAGTCAGTCTGTCTCTGTTAGCCATAAAGGTTTAAATTAAGAGAGTTTTTATTGACATTGGGGATAATACTTATTAAATAGAAAATGAAAAAAAAAACAACAACTTCGTTTTACAAAGCGCCCTATTTCTCAGGATCAGTACTTTATCTTTTCCTCCGTTTTTTTTTGTTTTTTTTTTCACTCATTTATGATTATTTTTTCTATTGCTGAATGAGAAAGTATTACGATCTTATTAAATTTAAAAAAATCGATTTCTCACAGGAAATGCAATCTTACTACTAAATAAATACTTAGAGCTACTAAATACTTAAGAGTCCGTGTGTTACTTGTGATTCCAGCAAAATCTACTTATATTATCTACGTATAGAATAGAATAGAATAAAAGCTGGGTGGAATGGGCCTCATCCCACAGGACATACAAAACGAGGTCTACTGTGGATCCCCTAACATTATAGCACATTCTCCAGTTTCGCCCTCCTAATCAGGCCTAGCAAAGCTAGCCTGAGAGCGGAGAGCGGCTCCGTCATGAAGCTCATAGCTTCGGGATTGCATGTCCCCAATTGAAAAAGCCTTGTCCTAGCCAGGCCGGCGCACTCGCAAAGGATGTGCACCGGGGGTCTCTTCCTCAGCCTTGCAGAATCGGCATACCGCGCTATCTGCAAGTTGTAGTTGATGCATGTGCCTGTTCAGCCTACAATGCCCCGTTTATTAGACCCACTATTGCCCTTATATCCCTTCGGCTATGGCTCAGTTGATCCCTAGTGAATTTAGGCAAATATCTCTTGATAAAGAGTTTTGCTTGCCTCTATCTTCGTGTTTTCTCTCCCACCAAAGCAGAAGCTGTTTTTCTATCCAACTTTTGATAGAAGTTTGAATTAGGCTCCTGGACGAGCCGCAGAAGGGTTCGGGGATAATGAAAATATCCTACGAACCCACCCTCGCTAGGGCATGCGCCCTTTCATTGCCCAGAAACCCCGCATGTCCCGGTACCCAGGTGAGTGTCAGTTTGTTCCGAGCACACTCCTCGGAAGACAATTTCAGACTATTTGGTGTGAAGAAAGTGCCTTCATGGCTGCCTGACTGTCGGAGTATATGGCCACTCTCCTACCCTCTAAGCCCTGCCTTAAAAATCCCCTTATCGCAGAGTTGTAACGCCACGACTTCAGCCTGAAAGACCGTGGCGTACTTCCCTAGGCTAGCCTTGATCTTAACTTTAGGCCTGCCCCCATAGACCCCAGCTCTTACTCCAGTTGGAGTTTTGGATCCGTCATTATACCAGACCGAGTTACGGAACAGTGGGAGGGACACAGTCCCAATCGCATTATCTACGTATATAAATAGTTATAACTTTTATTTGAATCATTTTCTTGAGAAAATTTGAATTTTTGGGTGATATTGTGGGAAAAGTAGCGTTATGCTTTCGTCTAAACTACCATTTCAGTACAATGTATAGTTTTTTACCACCTACCTAATATTAATATACATGAGAAGCATTGATGGAATCCAAATTTGAAGAAAATCGGTTTACCGGAAGTGTGTTTGTACAGATAAAGTTTTGGAGTTTATTTTTTTGATTTTTCTCGACGTTTTCCTTTTAACTGCAAATATATACTACACAGATAAAAGCGTATCACTTTCATTTGAAATTTTTATCACCAAAATTTGATTTTATGAAGGTGACCAACACACACACTCACTCACTCACTTACACACACTCACATATCACACAACACTTAAATACTCGCAATGGATTTTTTTTTTCTTTTTGCCCAGTTCATGCTATCTCAAAATTTGTATATCCGTGAAAATGCAAATTCGAAAGTAGCAATAATTTCCCCACATTCTGCAATTTTTAGTTAAAGTTATAAATAAAAGCAACTAATATAAATTAAATTATTAAAGACAAAATTTATGTATCCATTATCAATGACTTCTCAGTTAAATATGAATACGTACATGTTTGCTTGAATACGATGACATAATGTATTAGATTATATAATGGAAATTACATTAATTTCATCGGGACTATAATAATATATTATATGAATATATAATACATTATTTAATATTATTAAGATATGATATGTGTTAAATATAATGCTGGAAGTTCGCATTACAATATTAATAATGTAGGGCGAGATTAGCTCAATGGTACTGTACTGGATTTGGAAAGCGGAAATCCGAGATTTGAGCCATACAATGTTACCCTCAGATTTTCCCGCTCTAGGAGCCTCTAAAGTTCACGTCTAAAAATGTCCGGTAAAGTTATGTGTTGTACGTAACCAGAGAACATTGCCGCTAGAAAGTATGGGTCGCCAATGAATGCAGATGATGCTCGTGAGAAGAGAATGACAGATCGACTGGCAGAGTGAAAGTATGTTTATGTTATGGGTTTGACGGTGAGGCTCCTAGAGCGAGAAAATCTATGGGTAACATTGCATGGCTCGAACCTCGGGTTTCCGCTTACCGGTGAGTTTAAACAAAAATTAAATATAATTTATTATTTGACTGAGTTGATTTACTACCTTTTATCAGACGCCATTATTGTATTCTATTAATAGTGTAAAAAACATTCATTTTTTAATATTAATACGTGTGAGCCCACTGGTTCTATTACAACATATTTGGGGCTTTAGAATGATATGGAAAAATCATGGTGCATGATAGCGAAACATTGCCCATTTACTTGTACATCAAAGTAACGAAGATTTGCCTTGCATAATTCATTTGTTATACTGAAGAAATTTTATACTGCAAAGAGGTAAAATATATGTAGTTTGGCCTCTTGTAAAGGATAAATTCCCATCATTGATTACAAGTCTAAACTAAGCAGCAGTACATTTAGCGTTACCTACAAAAAGATTACTATTTACTATATACAAACATATAATTTACGAATTAGATATACTCGTATTCTGGCAAAGAAGGGTGAGTTAATACCGTCACAGGAACATCGTAACACCTAATGTGAGGATAGCTAAAACAGTAGCTTGAGGCAGTACTTTTGAAAAGATTAAAGACAATCTGTCATAATTCTCTTCAACAGTGGTGAAGCAATACCCTTTAATTACCCCTTTCAGGTGGCTTTAATGCAATTGACATGAGTGAGGCACGCCCATTTAAAACTGAAATAGGCTAAGTATATTAATACAGTGGTTAGTGAACATAATAATCATTAAATAATGATGAATTTATGATTATTTCATATGATATCGTCACGAAAAAGAAAAACTAATTCAACAAATTGATAATTCCCATTGAACCGATTTTTATTTTCTTTTGTTCCTAGTAAAAGGGCGATTGTGATCGTCAAATTTGATTTTTGGATCCAGCGATTAAGAAAAAAAAATCGCTTTATGCGCTACCAACGCAACGGACACAAAGGCTTCAGACAAAATTCATCAACCAAAAGTGCCACATTATTGAATGTTACTTCTTTTTTTTTTCATTTTTTGCGATTTTCTCGGAAATCGCTTCAACGCTTTTCTTTAAGCCCTAATGCTATCTATATACAAAAATAGCTATCGCATTTATTTATTTATTTATTTTTCAAATATTTTCCAGTAAATAGTTCCAGTTCTGGGGAAACAGAAGCATTTAGCTTACGTCTAAAGTCCCACGTAGTTGTGCGTAACCAGAGAACACTGCAGCTAGAAAGTATGGGTCGCCAATGAATGCAGATGATGCTCGTGAGAAGAGAGTGACAGATCGACTGGCAGAGTGAAAGTACGTTTATGTTGTGGGTTTGATGGTGAGGCTCCTAGAGCTACATGGTTCCAAATTTATACAACAATATGTATTAGAAGCATTAGTAGAATTCAACTTTGAAGAAAATCGGGTACCCGAAGAGTGACTTTATACAATAAGTTCTAGTGTTTTTTTGCTCAACCTTCAGTTACACCAAAGCCTTAAAACAATAAAAATCCCTTCCCCAAATAGATAGATCACACTTTTTTTGTTTATAAAAAAATTTGAAGCAGCTTAGATTTATTAACAATAAATTAATTTGGCGAGATGAACTTAAAATTAATAAGCGTGTAGATCTGATTCGAAAAATAAACGTATAGATAGCCAAAAAATTATCTTCCTTGAGGGGTGCTAGTTTTGACAGATGTCTTGGCCAATTTTATAGTATTACTCCCCGCTGAGCAATATGTTGGCCTCAGTAAAGAAGATCCAACTCCCGCTCACAAATATATTCCAATGGACGGCCAATAAAATTTAAATAACAAAAAGCTAGTTTTCTTTTATAATTGAACAGTGCATGATAGATTGAAACTAGGGAGAGACTGTAGAGAAATAAAGCATGTTACAGCGTTACGCATTACAATCAGGCGTTACGCTTATCCGACTTGGAATAATGAAACCAGTTGGCCTATACTCACAACACATCTTTATACTACCCGTTTTTATCCCTTATTCCGCATGTGCAACTATGCAAACCAACAAACTGATCTCATGGTTATCCATTTCGGAAAACTTATTAAATAAAAGTTTACGTATATTTATAATTAAATTGTTTTAAACTTTTTTTAAGTTTCAAGTAAAATATGATGTTTATATTAAATTATAGAAATATAATATTACACTGTAATTATTGCAGTGCTAAGTTACAAACTTAATTATTCTCCTATAAGAACAAATTAGAAATGTTATTATTTTACTCCATATGTATTTTTAACTAATCATTTTTTGTTTCATTTATTTGAAAATTTACAACTGCTATACGCTTGCGAAATCAGCAAAAGTAAATGAGATGACTCACAATAACGGGAATGGAGAAATCACCCTGTGATGACCTTCTGCACTATTTCGCTGCGCACTTTTAAGAGATCACGAGGCCACTGCCGCCTCAATCGTCGAGGAGGGTTGTCTAGAATCGCTGCTGAGGAAAGTTGATGAATTAATGGATTGTGATGATGGACAAGATGGGGGTGAAATTTGCGGTATCGTATTTGGACCAAGTCATTTATAGATGGTATCTGGAGATTGGAGTGTATTGTCAGGTAACGGAGCATTGGTTATACAACGCAGTATTTTGTATTGTAGGGTTTGGAGGCGGTGGATGTTGTAACGCTGGTTGAGCCCCATAACTCGAGTCCGTAAGTCCAAATTGGTTTTAACAGTAGATTGTAAATAAGTACTTTGTTATTTAAAATTAGTTTTGAGCATCTGTCCAGCACTCGCTTGACTAGGCTGTAATGATTTTTTACTACGTTTCGTTTCACTCTTGCATATGGGTTCCATGTCAGGCGTTTGTCTATATAGAATCCTAGAAATTTAACTGCATCAACGCATGGCAATAAGTATGGTTCATATGAACTGGGGGACAAATGGAGTGAACGTTATATTTTTGTTTTTTTTGGACGTTAACCTTCATTCTCCATCTGCAAAACCACTTATCTAGGGATTGCAAAGATTGTTGTGGTTAATTCCGTAGAGCTGGAAAGCATGAGAGATATTTTCCATGATAGTCTGCTTCTTTTTGTGGTCATCAACCGGTTTTGGGCGTTCGCCCATCATCAGGATGTTTTTGTCAAACAGTGTAATAGGAGTGTGTCAACTGCATTTGCTCTGTGCGCCTATGCTAAAGCAGCGCCCAAAACCGTCGATGACCACCAAAAGAATCAGGCTATCACGGAAAATGTCTTTGATTGCAAATGTTGCTTAAGGTTTCATGAAGAACAAATTATAAATGTTTTTATTATACTCCATGTTTATTTTTAAGTATTCATTAAAGTAATATAAGTATGGAAAGTAGTTAGATTTTATTAAAGGATAGTCTAACCGCAACAGCCGCAAAGACCAAAGCCTGACAGGAGGGTTATAGCGTTACTTACAATACAATAAAGGCCAACCAACAAATCGCTTTATTATTTTTTATTATGTGATTATCTAAAAAAAATGACACAAAACGTTAGCTAAATCTAAGAAGCTGTTACATTAATAACAGTAAATAATTAATACTAGAATTTTCTGTGGGAACTGCGTAATTTGCTGCATTATTAAAAAACACTTAATTTATCGTGTGATAAGTAAATAATTTGTTATTAGTTGTGCCAATCTTGTCACGTTGAATATGTCGTTAGTTGGTAGTGCTATATAATATTCCACCAAAAAAAAATCTAGTTTGCAATATCATGCTAATTCAAACAAAGCCAAATGATTGCTTTTAAGTATTTTAACTCATTAATTAACAACCATTTCATTCAAATCCACCAATCCAAGCCCATGTAAACTTTACTCACTCGTAGTTCAATGAACAAGAGCTTTGAAAACATGACGATCACTGGTGAGAGAATTATCTACAAATGACACAATGTTTTTTTATTGCCAGTAACATGGCTGTTTGTCCGCCACATATAATAATTAAGATATTTGCCACCTCGCATACAACTTCATGTGCAACAGTTTTTATCACTGCATAAAAAGTGCAACAATTGAAACAATAGAAACAAAATATTATTATAATGAAACACAAATTTGACTCTGAAACATAATCTGAGCGATTCCTTTTTGATGAGGTAATATTAAATTCTAGTGTCTCCACAGAAGTTATTACTATTTTTCTTCGATTCTTTGTTCAATTATTATTAATAATAATAATAATAATAATAATGCTGATGCCAATCATTAAGTTGAATAGAAAATCATAAGTCGTGTGATATACAAATACCCTTTTTTACTAAGATTACGATTGATTAAAATTATAGCAATAATGAATAATAAATTCAAATGATTGTCATATTTTTCTTGACAGATTTTTTTTTTTTTTGAGGTGTACGTCATCACAAAGAGCCACTATAGTTATCTTTTTATGCCAAGTACTTTGTGGTTATATTCATGAGGTATCGATGGCAAGGACTACCACCCCGGCCATATCACTGTCACCACAACTCATGGAATGTTTCCATGATTACAGACGGCCTTAGCAAAAGCAACGTCAAACATTTATATACATACAACGTCCCAGGCCCTTCTTTACAAAGAATCTCTAACAAGCTACTTGTTTTTTCTTTTGTATCAAAGAACGCGCCTACCAACCATTATTCAATTATTTAAAATAATTCATACATCTGGTGGATATGTAATGCGGGATTTTGCTTGGAAATTGCTTGGCCTTTCTCCTTTTTAAAACTGGTTCTCTTTCAGGTTAAATCGATGTTTATAAGTAGATGTCTATTGTATTTAATGTATATGTGGTGCTTTCCTATGTAGTTTGCTATAAATAAAATTCTGAACTTTCGCTAGATTTTGTTTTTTTTTTTTTGTTTTCTCTGGTGTAAAACAAAGAAGTGTTTGCGATTTTGTTAGAATTCCGAATTCACATTTTCACCAGAAATACATTTTTTGAGATTATATTTGAAACATCTTGGTAGGAAAATTGATTTCCTTGAAGAGTTCTAGGAAGCTGAAACGTTTACCCTTCCCCTACAGTAACATTTCAATCTGCAGCGAATCTAGGAACTGGAAGGAGAAGTTCAAGAGAGAGAGGATTAGTGCAGCCGCTATATAAAGAAAGCAAGCTGCTGTAATTCTAAAGAAAGGATCATTATTTGAATCACCGTAGAAACCCACAACATGAACGTACTTTCACTCTGCCCGTCAGTCTGTCACTCTCTTCCCAGGCAACCGTACATTCTCCCGCTCAATAATATTACAGTATAAAGTAAGGTTTGAATCTACGTAAGATAGATAGATTAATAGACTTCAGTCTAATAATTGCTTGGAGTATTAGACTCCAGACTTTATTGGACTATTAGACTAGAATTAGGTTGGTATTAGTTGCTTCGAGATGAATAGCTCAATCATAGGCTCAATGCTTGAATTCCGAGAGTAGGTCCCAGGTTCGTGTTCAATATTACCTTTAGATGTTTTCTTTCTAGCATTATCTACAGCTCATTTTCCGATGATGCACAGAATATTCTGTACCAAAGAGAACATTCTGTCCGGAGGCTGGTAGTGTACTGATGAGTGTCCTAGCGTCAATAACCATAGATATTACCGCAATAAAAAAAAAAAAAACGAAAGAAAAAAATCGTTAATCAAAAATGACACTTTGCTGGGTAGATTTTTGAGTTTCTGGATTTCTTCGAAAACTGCTCTAACGATTTTCTTTAAACTTAAAATGGTGACTGCACATAGAAAAATAACACAAAAAATAATCACATTTTTCTAGACATTTTGATTTGAAAATTTTGACGAATCTGTGGTTTTTCTAGTATGTCATACCTTTTATAGGGTTTAGATTCAGCGTCTCTTAATAGCTTATATAATAGGCTGAAATCACTTCCTACATCAAGGTCACTGCAATTTTCTCTCAAGTTTGTAGAAGGGACAAACTGCGCTCCGCCTCTGGAAACTGGAAGGAGAAGTTCAAGAGAGAGGGTTAGTTCAGCCGCCGTATAAGTAGCTGTAATTCTAAAGAAAGGATCATTATTTGAATCACCGTCAAACCTACAACATAAACGTACTTTCACTCTGCCAGTCAGTCTGTCACTCTCTTTTCACGCTACCATACATTCTGTCGCTAAATATGATTCAGTATAAAGTCCTTGCAGTGTTTGTCATTATATATATATATATATATGTCACTTAATATATTATAAACTTTCAGTAACCTAAAGTTCAGTAACATCCTACATTGCTGCTTATTTATTAAAAGTATCTAGTAAAACGTTTCTTCAAAATTATAAATTTATGTATAATATTATTGACGCTAAAAGTTTAGCAATAGTTTAAAAACAATTGGCAATTATAATAATTCTGGTAAGAGAAATTCAGGTAAGTATTTCACTCTTGATTTTTACTGTCTCTTACTGCGGTAAGAGAAAGTCTTGCGATCCTGTGAAATTGGATTTACATAGCAATTGCAAATTTTGAAGTCTTCTATGTATGAAAAAAAAATGTATTTAGCGAATTGTTTGAATGTCTGTGAGCATGTATGCGTGATTGTCTCAAATACGAAAGGTTGAAAGAAGCTCAAACTTTATTTTTCACTTTCAGATTTTGGCCAAAATCTATCAACCAAAAATACGGCTTAACTTAAAGTTTTCTCTACTTTTTCAGATTTATTCAAAAATTTTTCAAACGATTTTCTATAATGTGCATCCACATTAAACATCCACACATAGCTTCCCTACAATTTTTCTTTGAAAGATCCGCTCGAAATAAAATAGACAATTAATCTACCATCTAGAACTTAGACTGCAGGTAAGCATAGACTGGTAAGCCCATTGTTCCCCTCGTGTACTTACTGTTACAATACTAAGGCTCTACTATTACTAAGGCTCTACATCACTATCAAACGAACCAGTTTCTATAGTGATAAAATATAACAAACTGATTCAAATACGATACCACAGATAGGCTTAATTTGGAAATCGCGTCACAATTTTGGGTCTGTCGCGACATCGCACTTCCCTTACCAAAGGTGAGAGCGTTAGCACTGATCTATGCAGATGCCTAAGTAGGCTATTAAAGAAAATATCTCAGACTAAATAATTAATACCGATTATTCGTAAAATAATTCAATTCTTTGAATGTTACTGTTCCTTCCAAGCTTGTGCTCAACAGAACAAATTAAAAAACCTTTAGAGTTACAAAAATTAATAAATATCACATATTTACAAGGAGACAAAAAAAATAGAAATAACAAAATATAAAATATAAAAACAATAATTAATAATAACAAGTTAATTACCAAAAATAACAATATTAATTATAATAAATACAAGATTGTACATTAGGAGATAATATCACTATGGTTGTATAATGCAGCGGGGCGTTAGTCTGTTATTTATGCATGCATTTATGTAGATTAACGTTGAACTATAATATTATGATTAATGGAATAACATGAACAATTACCACTACACCGAAATTTTACACATAAATGTATATGGCAATGATTAAAAATTAATCATTGAAATATAGTATGCATAATTGGAGGTCATTTAATACACCGCTCAGTTTATCAAAAGAATAATTGAAGAATTAAGGTAGTAAAACAGTTCTTTTTGTAAAAACTGACGCTTAATTACTAATCCTTATCTAAAATTATTACTTACAAAGAAGAATGGTTAGGAACGTGCCAGATTTCCGAAAATGTGATATTAGGACGTATTTTAAGATACGCGGGGTCGAAAATGATAAGAATGTTACGTCACATGAGGCGTGACATATTTCCCTACTACGAACTGGTCAGATTCTAAACATAGAAGAGACAAAGATCTATTTACTTATAATGCTATAAGGAGAAGTTAAGGAGTACTAGGGGAGTTGAGAAAACGTATAAAAAGGCTCACTACCCTCAATTCACTCTCATGTTAAGAAAACTTATAGAAATGTTCTCTATTCTAAACTCACGCTCTTCCAAAGTTTGTCACTCAAACTACAACATTCAAGTTTACATCAGGAAGTCATCATACACCGGTCACTCTGCCAGTTCAGTCTGTCACTCTTTTTCACCCTACCAAAATACTCTTCTTTTCTCGTCATACAGTATAAAGATCTCGCACTGCTTGTTAATAATAATCAATAAACTTAGTGTTCAGTCAGTGTTTTTTTCCCTTTTACTCCACTACAATAACAATAGACTGTATAACAATAGAATACGCTATCACTTTTTACTTAAATTTTATTAGTCATTTAAGAATTACAGCGTCTACCGTAATTGTAATTAGGTGATAATTTGCATTTTACACTATGTTGGAATTAGTCGTTTTTTTTTTTATGGAATCTGAAAACTTTTTGTTTAGTATCTTCTTTATTTTCCAAAATTTTATGTAGCGTTTGGGGCAGCCCTATTTTTTTTCGTCTGACCTCATTAATTGTGGGCAGCCGACAATATTGTTTCAACGTCCATGTTTCAGCGTAGTGAAGTGGCGAACCGCAACACCCCGTAGCTTTGATGGACGCGGAGGCCCTCAGAGGCATTCATGGTAAAGAAAAATACGATAAATTGGCAAAAGAGGAGCCCTATGAAAAAATGGCACTTTCTTACTTTTTTTTTTGTTGGAAAAATGTAAAATCCACTCGAAGTGGAAATTCCGCTCGATGAATTTGGTCCAAAACTTTTTGCCAGTAGTTTTCCATTTTCCATTTTCTAGTTATTCAGACTAAACACATACACTACACTCACTCAATCACATACATATATATATACACATATTCACGCATAAAACACTCATGCCATGCGAACTCAAACCATCTCTATGACTTTATGGGAAGAATGAAAAATTAATAAATATTTTAACATAAAATTTATAACTCGATAATCCAAAAAATAAATTTGTAAAAATAAAAACTGAAACGTGACTAGATCGAGCCAAGAGGGATCGTCAAAGAATCGCCAAGCTTTGAGTGATTCTTCTTCAATCTGACAAGAAGGTTTTTCCCAATAACTAGTTCCATTGCTAAAATTATTAAAAACTTTAAAACTTCCCCAGTGATGACACAATAAAAAAATAAGAATTTTATTATTTATGCTATGATTTTTATTTAATTAAAAAAAAAAATTAAAAATTAATGAAGTTCGACAAAATTCAGTATTGTATAATATTACTAATATTTGTGTTATAATTTCAACAAAAGAGTATTGATTTTGGCGTAGTTCTAAACGCAACTAAATTTTTTGATGACTTGCTTACAATTCCAAACAATATAATTTTATTATAATGCCGCATACGAGTATATATATACACACACACATATATATATATATATATATTCAATAACTTCGTAACCTTTTTGCTATTTAAATTAATATACCGTAAAGAACTGGGTAAATTATGGCGCATTAAATTCAAAGAGTTAATGGGTTACATAAGAGAGTAGAAATTCTTGTCCATTTGTTTTGTGGCAAGCGGTAGCAAAATGGTTAGTAGTTTGGGTTTGGGTTTTAGGGATGTCTCCATAAATTCAACATCATGGTGGGCGAGTGAGAGAAAAAGGAGGGTAAAGCAAACAGAGAGTGGCTAGGAAAAAGGGTAGTGTGAAGGATTTCCAGGAAGTTAGTGTGTTGTGGTTTGAAGTTTGTGTGTATGTTGTGCCAAAAGGAAGAAGTACGAGAAAGATGTTTTGGGAGGCTGTGCACACTTCTATTGGGGAGGAGATGACCAAGAAGAGTACGATGATGCAGAACAGAGAGAGAGAAGTGAGTGAAAAAGAGATAGTGGATAGAGTATCTCTTCTACATTGCCGCTTCCTTCTTACTATCCATTCGCTGCTCCATCCTCCATCCTTTCCTACTAAATATATATATATATATATATATATGCTTCCAACATATACTATATACATCATAGGCGGGCACAGACTATGTAGTTGCCTCTGCCGGTCACGATCTTCTTACATCTGAATAATTTCCAACATCACTATCTTACTCTGTCTCCATTCTGTTCTCTCACTCATTCCTCCAGCTGGAACAGAGGGAATATAGCCATATTTCCTTCTTCCTATCACAAAACTAAACTATGGCTACCGTAAACTCTTGGAGGATATCATCACACTTCTACTTCAAGCTCACTTCCCTCTAGGATGTAAACATATATATAATATATCCTCTTTAGTGGCCTTTCCCATTTCAAATGTGGCATCATTTCGCCCATTTTACTTCGAAATTTTAAATTGTAGCGATGATTTTAATGCATATTAATTCAATAGCCACCTCAGAGGAAATGTTGTAATGTAGGAATGATATAACTAAAAAGATTTTCAATCTAAAAATATTTCATATCACCTAAAGTGATACTGCGTCACAGCTTGTTACAAGGTAAGACTTAAATACTATACCTAGCTGTAAGAAAATCGTTGGCTCAACCATAGACATCTCCATGGGGTTGTTTACTTAAACACATTAAAGAAAAATTGATGAACTATTTAAATATAAAAAAAAATACCCTGTGGCGCAACAGCCCGTGAATGGCCAAGCTTGCAGACGGCGATTTGAATAGGGGGGAGTGTGGTAAGCATGCCGCAGCTCCCACGCCGTTTAGTTCCGGCCTTCGCTACCTAGGGCGCTACTAACTTTAGCTTCCCACTTTTTATCACGATGCTGGATCAACACCGACTTAGCCCTTACAGGAATCGAACCCTGAATTCTCA
The DNA here is from genome assembly GCA_011037195.1 of Triatoma infestans. Taxonomy (NCBI): domain Eukaryota; kingdom Metazoa; phylum Arthropoda; class Insecta; order Hemiptera; family Reduviidae; genus Triatoma; species Triatoma infestans. The sequence goes on along the minus strand of JAAEAF010004077.1, from coordinate 47,693 downwards.
CACGAAAGGCGAGTGCGTTAGCCACTAGACCAACGCATGAGAACATTTAAATATAGCTGATGTAAATATATATATAACTTCAAAATATTATGAATATATAAATTCATACTATTTATTTAAAAAATATCATCGAAATCTGGCATTTAATCCATCCTAGCATCATGCATACTTTTAATATTCCTGACCGGTTTTGGATTTTCATCCATCGTCCGAGCAAATTTATTAGTTTCGTGTTAGAGAGTTTACAACAACCTTATTGTTTCTGTTACCCAACACCACACACGGTTTGGCTTGTTGATTGATCCATATAAATCTTACTAATAAAACTGATAACCAAGTTATAAGATAGTAAACAAAGTTTTAAGAAAATCGTTCAAATCGATATCTGTTGCATGCAGTTACTTGGGAGAGTAGCAACCCACACGGGTTACCACAGCTCAGTACTCCATGCACTTCATCAGAATAGTACACAATACACTTAAACTACAAACAGTCTACACTTAACAGACAAGGACAAACACAGTACACAAACTAGGGTCTCCGTCCCTAGTTAATTGGCAAAAACCAAGGGAGAAGGAAGGGATTAGCTCAGTGGTAACGCGCTGGACTAGCAACGGCGGAAGTCCAGGGTTTGAATCCAGCATGCTGCCCTTAGAATTTTTCTTCCTAGGAGCCTCTACAACTCACTGTCCGATGATGGGCAGTGCTGTCTTTAGCTAGAGAACGCTGCTTGGAGGCCGGCTGTGCATTGGAGAATGCTCCGGGAGGCACAATAGATCTTCCAGGTTGCAGTGCAATAATCCTCTACAACAATCTAATCTAATCTAAGTCATTTACAAAGAAAAATTGTGAAAAAGTGGTGGGGAGGGGAATTATTGCAAAATCACAATTCTGGTTGATGAATTTTGCCTAAAATCTTCGTGCAGATGCGATAGTGGTAACTAAACAAAATACCAAAATATGAATATTTGGGTATTTTTCCTTTTTTTGGGAGGATATTACAGACACACATAAATTTCATGGACTTTTCGCTAAATAAAAACATTATTTTTCGTACCCAATGGACTTTAAAAACTTTATAATTTCTAGTGAAAACTCAATTTCCAAAATTTGGCATGTTCGTAACATTTGCTCATACAAAATAAAAAAAAAATGTAAAAATTACGGCTGCTTTAAAATAAAAAGTATTTCTCATTATTATTCTTCAAACATTTTTTTGTAACCATGAACGTTTTGTACATTAACGTTAAGTTTATAAATAATTAGTCCGTATCTTGATCGATAAGGCCGGATTCTTACACTAAAAAAAAAAATACATCCAAATAAAAAAAAAGAGAAAGTAAGAAAATAATTGTACTCCTATAATGGAGAAATTATTTTTCACGAGCTTCAAGATGCATAATAAACATGTTTTTAGAAATTATATTATATGAGTTATATAATATATACTTAATGTTTAGAGAAAGAGAAATAAAAAAAAATAAAAAAAATAAAAAATAATGGCGGCTATTATCAATATCATTTTCGTTTGGACATTCAAATATACAACTCATTGAAATACCATTCTGTTACTCACTCTGAGAAAACAGCTCGTTAAAATTGAAAAGAATTTGATTAATGTTTATATTATGATAATTAGATTCCAATTTGTATTGGTATTTCCTTTAAGTATTTTTTGTATTTATATTTTTTATTAAGTATTTAGTAATGTATTTACAAAAAAATATAAAAGATTTTTCAGCATTTTAATAACAATTCTTCAAATAAAGGGATCAATATACAATAAATTAAGAGGAAAATTACGGGAAAAGTAGAAAAGCATCGATGTCGATGCTAAATTTCTATGCTTTGCAATAAATAATATTTTTGCTAAATCGAAGGCAATAATTTATAAATCCCAACGTCTATGGGGCGGAAACTTGGACTACAAATAAAAGGCAGCAACAATGACTTAGCGATTAGGAATAGCAACCAACATACAGCAGCAAAAATAAACAGAAAAAAAAATGAACAGTGCAGGAAATTATTGAGGAGTGAAAGGTGATGTGGCATGTCCTATTTCTGCGACCAAGTTGCTACTCTCTTCAGAAAAACGTTTGGCAATAATAATCTCGCAACAGAAGAAGAAGAAGAAGAAGAAGAAGAAAAGGGAAGTACGATGAAAACGGTTTTCATTGTAATTTTGGAAATGCTGGCCATTAGCGGATTATAAGAATCTCATGCCGTCAATAGGGATTATAGAAGACATAAATTTAAAAAAAATCCCACGAATGCTATCGACACGTTTTACTTTTACACATCAATTTCAATAATACTTCATCCTTAGTCAGCCGATGCAAAATATTCATCACCGAAAGCACCAATTAAAAGCTAATTTAAATTTCTCTCCCTTAGAGCTGGTAGTATGGCGATCGTTTCAAAGTTTTCACATCGAGTATACACCGGAAATGCACGTTCTTAGAGGTACCCTGGGTAAGAAACAATGATTTTTTTTATAAATTGTTCTGTGTAGTTCAGAATAATCGAAAAGCGGGAAAATCAGAGAATGTTCAAATTTGACCTTCCGTTTAAGTACTACCAGAAAATCCAACAGTAAGTTTTTGGTCTATATATATGTCAACTAGAAGTATCACTTAACTGTATGTATTTTTTTTTTTTTTTTTTTTACGATTTCCTAAAAGAAACGGCTCCATCGATTTTTTTTTTTTTTTTAGTTTTTATATGTGGAGTGTTACAACTATTATTTGGAACATTTTTCCAACAAAATAGATTTTCGAGACTTTTGGTGAAGGGTGTGAAGCTAGGCTTTCCTTTAAAGTATCATATTATAATATATGGTTTAAGCGGAAAAGTTACTTTCCTGAATTAGTTTACGTACACTAATAGGACAGAAAACGTATATAATCGTAGCAAGAATAATAGTTAAAAGTGATGTAAATGAAGGTCAGTAACTGACGCTCTGCTCGCAATTTATCTTTTATAATTTATTTTGTGAGGAGAAAAGAGTAAATATGGTGTAGACTGACTGAGAGAAGAGTGATGATATTGTTAACGACTTGTAGAACAGTAGCGTTGGCTGATGCGGGTCGTTTGAAGAGCGATTTGCTTAGTTAGAATTCTGGCTTGTTCTAAATGTGGAATAGCAAGTGTGGTCTAGCTTGATGAACCTTTTAAGTTGTTAGCTCTTGAAAAATGATCTTAGTAACTCTTAAAGGCCTGAAATTTCAGACTTTTTATCCTAGTTACTCTTAGAAAGAGCTTCTATGGGGGAGCTTAGCTGTCAAATTGATCGGCAATACATTGCAGTGGGTGATACAGCAGAGTATTGCGTAGTTGAGGTATTGCGCTTGGAGACTTGATGGTGTGGCATTCGGTATGACATTTAATGGATTATTATTATTGTTCAAGGAAGGGGAGGACGAAATCCTACGCTATCCAAAACCTCCCTGGACACATATAGCTACCCGAAAAGAATTACAACTACCGGGTCTGGAACAGAAGTCCAGACCCGGGTTTTACTCATCTAAGTTTTACCACAGTCCGAACAAATCGGACCAGAACCATAAAAGGATCTTTTGCAGAAGATCTTCTACCGATATCTTCTTCCAGCCAAAGGTCCTAAACCTGATCTCCGCACAGCCCAAACAATCCCTCATGAGATGTATGGGTGTTTCCTCCTCTGTCTCACATACTCTACACAAGGGGTCAGGCATGCGCACCCCCTTGTATAGAGATGTCTCCTTAAGCCACAATGCCCAGTGAGGAAGCCAACCACATGCCTGAGAGAGGTCCGTGAAAGGCACAGGACCCCCTCACTCAAAGCCCCGCCCGGACACCCAATGAGCACCTTAGACTGCCGACAACTACTGTACTCATCCATAAGGATGAGTGCAGTGAGGCCATCCATGTCTGGAAGCCTGACAGACTTGTGCCAAAAGACACACCAACAGCAGGTTCCAGGACCAATGAGACTTTTAATGGAACTACTGAGTCCAACATATTGGAGAATATATTCAATAAGGGCAGACTTGATTCCATTACACTTTTGATTCCATGACTTTTTTGAAGTCATGAAGACTTTCTCTATTATTAATGTTTTCATGGAGTCTTAAATGTGATAAGTATTTTGCAATAGTTCATATTTTAGTTGTGTTCATGATTATATGGTTGTTGTGTTTGCAATAGAGTTGATAACAATACATTTAGTAAAGAAGTAATAGTATGGTATTGTTCTTTCTTGCGTAATTCCTTTTGCATAACTATAAAGAACAAAGTACCGCCATATGTTGTATTCAAGTATTCTCTCGGCGTCTAGGGTTTCACTTTGTAAGAGAAAAAAAAAAACCTTTATTGTACAGCGACTCCATTATTGTAAACATCTTATATTTGTAAGTTATGCCAAACTTATTTACTTAAAAGTATGTTTTATAATTTTAATGACAAAATTTTGTTTTCTACCTGTGATTGACCTTTGATAAGGTTAATCGATACTTCCAAATGTTCACCAAATATCTTCGAGATGAGTGAATGATGGAATCAGCTCATAAAAGAGAAAGAAGCAGGCTGTTGCATTTTACTCAGTATCGTGGTCAATATTAATAACTAACTATTAAGACTAACTCTTTGCTATGCTAAATCGGTTCAGAATTAAGTACAATAACTTTTGTACTAAAAATATATATAAAAATGCAGTTTACAGTTACGGAAATACAATTTAAACAAAAATAAATACGAGAATAAGAAATAGTCAAAAAGCTAAACTTGATACAACTAACACTAACTCTTCCGATATGATGATTTCTATCAATATAAGTGAACCCAAAGTGCGAATTTCCTGAATGGCTTTTCGTTTTTTTTTTTCTATCGATTTCTATCGAAAATGGTTCCAACAATTTTCTTTATTTAATTTTTGCATATTAATTACATTAAGATTTATTAACTTTTAATTTGAAACATCTTTTTTTCGGAAATTGATTTTTGGCAGGTTCTGTTTTGTGGAAGATGCACGTCAAGTTAGCCTCTAAAATAGTATAAATATAAAAAAAATGAAGACGTTTTGTTTTGAAAAATATTTTTCGAAACCTGATTCAGGGAGATTTTGGCAATTCTGTGAAGTTAGATTACAAGTATTAGTGGGTTTGATTGAGGCGCTCTCTTTTAGGCTATAATATGATCATATTCAAGTACTCTCTGTTATTGTGGGCAGTAATAGTACTCATATTTATGTTATAGGCAAATGGGCTCCGAGTAAAAAATCCAAGTTTGAAAAAATTTGTCTTTTAGTTTGGATTTGTTATAATTGATCCATCTCAACTGAATTTATTGTGGCTCCTAATGATATAGATAATTTTTAATAATTTCTCTTACAGCTGTAAGAGGCAGTTTTGCGATCGTCTCAAGTTTTGGCGTAATAGGATCTGAAGTGAGGGAGAGAGAGAGACACACACACACACAAAAATTGAGAGCCTCACTCGCAACTTAGGCCAGACTAGAGTGGGAGACTCTGTATGTATACAGCTGCGCTAGCCCTACAGGGGACAGTATTTAGAACAGTTCATACAGCCGTTAAAACGCGCCAGCAACCAACTATTATCTTTCTCTTCATTCACTCTAAATCTCTCGCTACATATTTTCTATATACCTGTAAAGTCCTGGCAGTTTGTGTTACTTCTTGATTATTCAGTGTTAAGCATTATTTCCAGTTTATTTATCTCTCAAACCCAATTCTCTTCTTCTCATACCCATTATATTTGGATATCCATTTTTCAGAGGATATGCGTTCTGAGGTCCCCCTGAGTCAGAAAAACTTTTTTCTATAGAAATTGGTATGTCCCACGTGTAATCCAGTAGAGCTCCAAAATGGAAAATTTAAGCTCAAACGTGATATTTAGTTTTAATAATTGCTATCAAGGGACCTGGGCAGTAAGGTTTCCGGTATTTTATCCATTGTAGCATACATATTGATATACTAAGTTCGTGTAGAGAGTTCACTTCAGCATATTGTTTCTGTTACACTCACACTTGTTGGTTCAGTCTAAACAGAAACATTACGTTGAAGTGAACTCACTACACGAACTTGGTGAATTGGCTCTGACGATGTATGGAAATCCGAAACCGGTCAGAAACAATATCAATATGCATGCTACGACGGATAAAATACCAGATGTTATCCAGCATTGCGGACCCGCCTACATTTTCAACAATAAGGTTTTTGATCGAAATTGGTCAACCGAAATTAACACTTTATTGAATATATTTTTCAGTTTTCTGCGGATTTTACGAAACCGATTCCAAAAATTTTCTAGATATAATATGTAGGGAACTACACACTTCAATTTGTAACATTTGTTCGGGGAAAATTCATTTATGAGGGGTCTGGGAGAACGGTGTGATTATGTTTTCCTTTAAAGTCTTATTTCAAGTTTATTATATCATTATATCACCTTTATAATATTAATTACAATAAAATATTATATCAAAAGTTCCGTATTTGAAGAAAACTGGTTCAGTAGAAGTTTTATTTTATTTAATAAATTTTTAGCGACTTTCTCCGTAAAGACACTAAGGAGATTCATTAAACTTCATATTATGCTGACCACACATACAGAGACCTATCATTTTTGTTTTATACACTTTTCTGAATAAGTTCATTTAAGTGGTTTTTGTAGAGGGGTGTAGAGGTTTATACTTCATTTCAATTTTTTACACAACTCATCATCTATAGTAGTATTAATTAGAATATTTGAATGTACCACCAAAACCCACAATTTTTAAGAAAATAAGTTGTCCGGACAAGTTATGTTGTAGTCTACAACATAACTGAAGAGTCAGTTTTTTTTTCCAATTTTCTAGATTTTCTTCTAAATAACATTGTATTTGAAATATTTATTATAAAATGAGAGTGATTACTTTTTGTATGAGATTTCTATTTTACAGAGGGTCCTGTGGACCTAAGAAGGTCATGTTCTCTCAAATAAATGTTAAAGACTATTAAAATATTTTGTAAAACTTATAAGTTTGAATAAGAACGTTTGTCAATTATAACTATGTATGTAAATTGCCAGAAGAGAAAGTATGTGAGCGTTTAAAAAAAGATAATTTTTACTTTCTCTTATTCCCCAAGTAAGAGGAAGTATTGTAAACGTATAAAATTTTCGATATCGAGTTTTCACCTCAAATATCCGTTTTGGGGTGCCCTGAGTACAAAAAAGTGGTTTTTAGCAAATGGTCTGTGTGTGTGTGTGTGTGTGTGTATGTATGTGAACAGCATAGCTCAAAAACGAAAAACCGTAGAAAGTTGAAACTTGATATTCCGTTTAGGTATCACCATGGTTAACTACGTTATCTGTTAAAATTCCTCAACCGGAAGTACCATTTTACTAATTTTTTTTTTTTTAACATTTTACGATTATCTCAAAAATGGATCAAACGATTTTCTGGAAATTTGATACATCAACTATGCATACAAAGAGCTACAACTTTTATTTTTAAAATGTCTCTGGAAAAATTCATTCAAGGGCTGTTATAGTGGAGGAGGTGTGGTTAGGTTTTCATCTAATGGGTTATGTTAAAGTACTAAAGTGCTATTTTAGTTTATTAGACAATTCTATCATCTAAATAATTTTAATTAGAATTGAATATGTTGTTGAAATTCTGAGTTTGGGGAAAAATTGGACAACCGAAATTGCGTTTATTTTAACACTTTACTAAATGATTTCTTCACTTTTTCACAATTTTCTCAAAAATGGCTCCGACGATTTTCTTGAAACATCGTATATAAACCAAACATGAAATGATCTACATCTTTTATATAAAACATTTCTCTGGAAAAATTCATTTAAGGGCTGGACTTTTAGGGGAGAGGGTCGGCGTTACAGCTTCCTCTAAAAATTGCTATCATACTTGATTATACAATTTGATCATCCAAACAAAATTAATTAGAAATAAATAGATGGCCAAAATTCCGAGTTTTAAGAAAATTAGTAAAGCGGAAGTGCTGTTTTACTGAACAGTTTTTTTCAGTTTTCGATGAATTTCATTAAATTTGGTACACAAACTATAAAATTTGTCAATTATAATTTTGAGAACTGGAGTAAGAGAAAGTTGTATGAGTGTTTCATACCAGTTTTTTGTTTAATTTGTTTTAGAATATTTTATAAAATTATAACCACAACGTTCTCAGGAATTTATAGGTGGCCGGTAAGCAAAACAATGAACTAATAATTGCAATAAAAATAAAACAATAATATAAAATAATAAAACACTACTTGAAGTAAGAAAATTCTAATCCAATGTTTTTCTATATAAAAAGTTTTTCCTTAACTGTCAAAGATGTTCCAGAGAGCGAGAGAAAGTAAGAAAGAAAGTAAATGGAAACAGGTTTAAGGAAAATTTCTCCTACAATACCTAATTGAACTTGAAGTTTTCCTACTTTCATTTTTTTGTTTCTTTTTTACCCAGTTAAAGTTGACGGGGAATTTAATTGTAATTAAAAGTTTAATTTATACTTAAAGGAGAAAAAGAAAATAAAATAAAAATAAAGGTAAAAGTGTTGATTATTTATTATTTGGTTTGTTAGATGTTCAGTAAAAAATACTTAATTGAGTGGGATCTCTTGAAGTTGAGTATTCGTGGAACGAAAAGTCGATAGCATGGAAAAGAGGGCATATTGTTTTTCCAGACACAAAAGTCTTGATATCTTACTTTTTTTTTAGACTGTTGTTGGTGGCTACAATATGTTTGGACGATCTAGTAAACAACATGAAAATAGGTAAAATATTTTTTCAAAAATTATTTCAATAAATGGCAAAATCCTTTTGGTTTAATTCGTAAAAAAATGTAAAGTAAATTAAAGTTTTTTTTGCCAGATTCGACTAGAAAGATAGTTCCAACAGATTTTTTTTTTTTTCTAACTGCTCGTAAGAGAAAGTGTTCTGATCGAGGCAAAATTTTCGAAATTTAATTGAAGTACACCGGAAATACAAGTTTTAAGTTTAAAATCATAGGTAGCTAAAACTTGATATTTGAGATCAAGATTTTGATCAAAATCAAGCAACCAAAATTGTGACTTTATTTAATTTTGCTATTTTTTTAAATTTTTTATTTAGTAATTCGCAATTTCCGCAAAAATGGCTATGATAATTTTCATTAATCTTCCTTTATTGTCTAATCAGATAAAAACGTATCACGATTATTTTTAACATGTTTATTTAATAAAATGTACCAAAAACATTGAACCAACTGCACAATATAACATTTTTTTTTTTTTTAGTGTTCCGTACTGTGACCATTATTTTGACCTATTGTACTCCCTCTGGTGCCAAGGATGAGCTGTCCCAAAATCCTGGAAGGTTCTAGGGTGGGTATTTCCTCCTCCCCTATCTGGTAACGCCCCAGACTACTAAATCTTCTGTGGTCCTCACAGACTGTGATGCCGTCTTTCTTTTGTGAATGACGGCATCACAGTCTGTGAGGAGATGTATCGGAGTTTCCACGATCTCTCCACAAAATCTGCATGTGCCATCATCTTCTAGGCCAAGCTTCCTCAAGTGTCCCCTGTGTCTGCAATGCCCCGTAAGGAATCCCTGTAAGAATACGGATCCTGTTCTTACTCAGACTGATGCAGGCTTTCGACCTTCCCTGGTTATAACCATCCAGACAGACCTTGGCCTGCCTCAGTCCTAGGATGCTGTTCCAGAGACGAGCTCTTTTCACCACCTCCTCCTTCTTGATTTCTTCTAAGAGTCGCTGACTCCACTAAAGGGCTTGGCCCAATGAGAGGCGATACAGCGCTTTCTTTTGCCAGGGTGTCGGCTGCCTCATATCCTTCCACGCCGATATGTCCCGGCACCCAATACAGGGTAACTTTATTTCTTCTGCCTAGGTCATTTGAGCTTACCTAGGCATTCGCATACCATTTTAGAACTGTTAACATAAGAACTCAGTGCTTTAATGGCCGCCTGATTATCGGATAGAATAACTATCTCCTGATTCCGATATCCTCTGTCAAGGTTCAACTGAATGCACCTTCCAATAGCGTGAATTTCCGCCTGGAAGATGCTAGGACACCTACTCATGGGTTCCGAGTGTTTGGTTCTAGGCCTAAACACTCGTGCCCCGGTTTCTTCGAGGGTCTTAGACCCATCTGTATACCACTTAGAGGCATACTTGCTAATACTAGCCAGGGTGGATCCTTAGCTCCACTCCCTTTTCGTACTTAGCTTCGTAGAAAAATTTCTAAAGAAACTATATCGTAATATAACATATGAAATTTAACGCCAAAAATTCCGCATATATAAAATAATTTTTTTTTTTTTTTTTTATGTTTCAAATAAAAGTGATACGTTTCATAACTGGGCAGTTAGCATATCAAGTTTAAAGTAAATCATTATAGTCATTGGCGAGGAAATTCCAAAAAAAAAAAAACTCAAAAACCTATCTGAAAAGTCACACTTTCGGTTAACCGATTGTTTTCAACTTTGGAATTCTATCTACGCTTCTGATGTGTATTAATGTTATATAATAGAACCATATTATATTGTATTGATGTGGTGGTTTATAAGGTATCTTAACTTTACTGTTCCTCAGAACCCCCCAAAAAGATATATTTCCCTTATCAAAAAATCAATATTTCAAATAAAAGTGATAATTATTTATTGCTGTAGATAGTATACAAAGTTTAAAGAAAATCATTGGAGCCGTTTTCGAGAAAAATGCGAAAAACTGAAGAAAAAATAACATTCCCTAAAGACGCACTTTCGTGTATGATGCGGTGGTAGTACCTAAATGGAATACTAGTTTGTTCAAACACATACACACGCAGACTATTCGCTAAAACACTTTTTTCGACTACTCAAAAGATTTGAAAACAGTTTTTGCGGCGAAAGTTTGAATATCGAAAATTTGACACGCGATCGTAATACTTACTCTTATCAAGAATATGAGTGAAAATATGGTGTGAAACTCTCACACGACATTCTCTTATTGTAATTTACATAGTTATGACTTATTATATATTTATTCGGTATTACATAGTTACAATTTCATATATAACAGAAATTATATAATATGTGCATCCTAAATATAATTAAAAAAAGTCGTGCTTCAGAGCCGTACCGAATCGTCCGAACCCTCGAGCCGAGTTTCTTCAAACTTGGAATTTTCGCCACATTAAATTCTTATTAGTATAATGGGTTTGATAGAAGGAGAAAAATTGGGTTTGAGAGATAAATAAACTGGAAATAATGCTGAACACTGTACAATTAGTAAAGTGTCATAAACTGCCTGGACTTTACACGAATATATAGAAATTGGTAAGTGAAAGGTTTAGAGTGAGTAAAGAGAAAGGTGGTTGCCGCGTTGTGGCTGCTGTAGGAACTGTTGCAAGACTATCGCGTATGACTAACGCAGCTGTATTTAAACAGATTCTCCCACTCTATTCTGGCCTAAGCTAGTAGTGAGAATGTCAACATTTGTGTGTGTCTCTATTCTGCTTTAAATCCCTCTCTTCCGATCCCATTACATTAGTCTAATATTGAGATCAAATCCCTTAAATAAATTTTTCAGGAAAATTGTTCTAAATGAAGGTTGCTGCTTGTAATAGGATCCAAAAAGAGGATCCGTAGCAGAGAAAGAGAGACAATAATGATAGGACCACTCTCTCGGACTAGAGTGGGAGAAACTACATAAATACAGCACGGGAGATAGATATACAACAGAGTTCACTCACCAGTCACAAGGTGCCATTTACCTTACCCTTTACCACTCTTCCATTCTCTACCGTTTTAGTGTAAAGTCCAGGCAGACAGTGCACTTCTTACATTATACAGTGTTCAGCCATATCTAGTTTATTCATTCTAACTAAACCGTTTCTCTCTTTCATCATACCCATTGTACAGCTCTTTATACGAGTAATTAAATATCAAGTTTTTAATAAAAATCGTACCCGTTTTTGAAAAAATCACAAAAATTGTCAAGAATCCATTCAATAAAGTAGTAACTTCTGGTTGATCGATTTTGATCTAAAACTTATACTCAAGTCCCCTGATAAACTTTAATCGAAAAATATCAATTTTGAGCTTTCTTTAGTCTTGTCATTTTCGAGTTATGGTAACAAAAACACACACACAGACAAATTTCTAGAAATCACTTTTTCAGACTTAATGGATCTCTTTTTCTCTCAAGGGATGTATTTCCGGTGAAAACTCAGTTTTCGGAAACTTGACACAAACTTGATTTTGCAACAATAAGTGAAGGTAATAATAAGAAAATATAATATTAATTACAATTGTCCTCACGCGTTGTTCTAGTTGCTAGCGCACTCGCTTTTCGTGCGACAATTCAGGGTACGATTCCCGTGAAGGCAAAGTCGGTTTTGACTCAGCATCGTGATATAAAGTGGGAAGCTACAGTTAGTAGCGCCCTACGTAGCGAAAGCCAGAATTAATCGGCGTGGGAAGTGCGGCGTGCTTACCTTATCACACGCTCCCCATTCTAAACGCCGTCTGGCAAGCTTTGGACCTTCATGGGCTGTTGCACTACAGGGGTTTTTATTAATTATCAATTAAATATTGGATGAAAAAATAACCACGCTAATAGTACTAAAATTTCACATGCTAGTAATAATATGCGAACTTGAGAGATAACGACAGTCAAAACTATTGAGGAGCGCAAAAACGTGACGTTTTGTTAGCGCTATCCCAGGGAACCTCCACATTTATACTTGTATTTAGCATAACTTAAAAAAAAAGTTCAAGATCCAAGGAAATTTGTGAAATTTGCTTATTTTGATTATGTTACGTTAAACTAAGCATTTTATCTTAATGAAGGCTTTCGTATCTTTTGTAACAGCTTGGTCAAAATATAAAGAGCATTCCATTTCTCCGAGACTATAGATTCAATTTTGTTTCATTTTTTTTTCTTTTTTTTTTTTTTTATGTTTCACACAATCGCTTCAGTTCCTTTTATATACCATCTTCGATCAGGATTACTGTCTTTATAAACCAGTTTCCAGTTTGGTTCCATTTAGAGGGACAGTATTATAATAAAAAACGCTCAACATAATAAAGTGCAAAGTTATAAAGAGGTAGCACCTCCCCCCCCCACACACACACACATAATTCTACCAGTTTTATTATTTATATCAATTCAGTTTTCTACTTGATAATATCTACATAAAAGTGGTAATGACGTGGTCTCAGTAGCACTACTCTTTTCACTCCTAATAATTTCACTGCATAAATATTCACAATTTGCAAGTAAAATTAAGAGCAATATACTTTAATAATGCCATTCCCAGCTGATGATGAGTCATGTCAGTTGGACTATTATATATATATATATATAATATATATAACTGCTAGACAAAAGTATTGATAAAATTTCAAAATATTATAATTTGAAATTGAAAGGTGTTTTCGTATTTTTTTTTTATTGATTCATGTTGTTGAACTCTAATCCAAAAGAAAAAAAGAACAGCTACCAAAAATTTAAGAAAAACTTGGTTTTATTACACAGAATAAAAAATAAAGCTAAAAAAAAAAAAAAAAATCTGTAAAATTTAAAATTAAAATGGTTCTTATTTATTATCACTTCTTCATTTTTTTCAGCAGTATTTAGTGGCACCTCCTCTTGATCTGATAACTGCAGCAAGCCTCCTTGGCATTGAAGAGATAAGATTTTGGATAACCTCTTGAGAAATCTCATTCCGTTCTTCAATAACTGCTGTTCGTAGCTCCCTGAGAGTGCTATGGGCAATCAGGAGAAGTCTGAGCCGTCTTCCAATTGTGTCCCAAAGGTATTCTATTCGATTTAGGTCTGGACTTCTCGGTGGAGAAACCAAACGTTGAATCCCAGCATCCCATACGTGTACTCAAGGAAAATTCGAGCAGTGTGACATCTGGCATTGCCCTGGATTAATAGAAAATCATCACTGACTCTTTCAGAAATTGGCACAACATATCGCTGAAGAATCACTTCAAGATAGTTCCTGGCATTTAGCGCCCCATTTTCCACGATACATAAGTCTGTACGTCCGTCAAAACTTATGCCTCCCCATATCATAATACCACCTCCACTAAAAGCCACTATTGGAGAAATGTTAACCTCTGTATATCTCTCACCATGACGCCTCCAAACTCTCATCCTTCCATCTGGAGAATGTAGGGTGAATCTAGACTCATCTGTGAATAAAACACGTCTCCAATCCTCTGTTGTCCAAGTTCTCGTGAATATTGCGTCTAGCGACTATATGTGCTCTGGTGAGAAGAGGGTCAGTAGCGGGTATCCTGTGAGCCAAGTTTGCTTCATTTAACATTCTTCTGACTGTCCTACTTGAAAATAGACATTATAGACATCAGCGATCAAGTGACGTAATTGATTGCTAGTGACGAACCTGTCCTTAACACATTAAAATGAATAAATCACTCATCTGTCCGGGTTATACTTCTAGGGCGGCTCCTAAATTGCCGTCGGGAGTAGCACCAGTCTCCCTATGGCGGACTTAAATTCTTGAGACAATGGATTGGCTCATTCCTAGATTCTGCTTGATTTAGCACTTCCTCACGTAATCTCACAACACGTACTGCAATTTCTTCGGAATAATTACCATGAAGAGGCATGTTAAGAACAAAAAGAAAAAAGAACTGATAAGAAAAATTAAACAAAAGTATGGAGGAGAGAGAAATTACCACAAGCAGTGGAAGTGAAGAATTGGGATTGTTATTGTATTTTCAAGAGTTCAGAGAATTAGTCGTTTAAAAGCATAAACAAATGGCTTAGTCTCTTATTTCTCCTTGGATCAGAGTTCGTTTACAACGAATGTATAAAAACTGTTGTGTGAACGAATGTGTGTACCTTCATTTAAAAAGTTAGTTTTATTATTTGACTACATTCTTTTGCAATACTTGCAACCAGCACATTGCATTATCAATCTTATTTAAGCAGTTTTTGTACCAAAATTCAAAGCAAGTATAGAAAAATATATTTAGTTGCCCGGCAATTTATTTTTTTGCCTTACAAAACAAACATTTTGTTAAGTCTTGGTATTAGTCCTGGGGTAGTTTTGGTATTAGTCGCCGTCGGGAAATTTCCGTCCGAGTCGATAATCCGTAGTTAATAAGTTTGTTAGAAATGTGTTGGCTGTCCTATCTACAAAGTCTTTGATTTTGGTATTTCCAAAGCGACGAGCAGCACTTTGTTTTACAATGCAACTAGATCATTGCGCTCTTATTAGCCTCCTACCATATGGGGGCAGACATATGTCAGTAAAGGTCTAGGTGTACATGAATAGAGACGTGTGGATTCGGTTTCAAAGGCTGTTATTAAGGGGCATAGCTGGCTGAGATTGTGGTAGGCCTGGGTTAATTTTAGGGTTAATTTTGTGTCGAGCTGTAAACCAAGATATTTTTGAGGGGCGGGTGTTGGTGTATTGGTTATGAGCATGGACTTGTAAGTGGGAGGACCCCAGTTCGAGTCCAGCGTATAACTAAATTTTATATTTGTTAAAAAATGTTAATAGTAAAGTAGGTGCTTCCGCCCCCGTCCACGACACCTAATTTGGTAGTTGGACGTTAAGCCCGCCTGAAAAAATAGGCAAGATATTTTTGGGTTTCCTCCATTTTCTTCTACTGAACGTCAGTGTTATTAGTTTTTAAAGTTGTAGCTGCGTACATTCTAGAAAGTTTTAAAATTTTTGCTTATGAAGGAAAAGGATTGTGAGATTCGATGTTTTTAAAAAATAAGAAAACTTAAATTCTTGCCAACGTTTCGACAAATATATTGTCTTTTTCAAGGCATAAAAAAAAAAAAAATAAATAAAAAAGTTATTAAATAATCTTCAAAACATATCAAACTTAAAAACTTCTGTATAATTTTGGATAATAAAAAATAATACATAAGTTTTTAAGTTTGATATGTTTTGAAGATTATTTAATAGCTTATTTATTTTTTTTTTTTTTATGCCTTGAAAAAGACAATATATTTGTCGAAATGTTGGCAAGAATTTAAATTTTCTTATTTTTTAAAAAGACCGAATCACAGAATCCTTTTCCTTCATATAAGGAACGGTCGAGAAGAATCTTCCATTTTTGCTTATCTTGCGTATTTTTATATCTAGTTTCCATTTGTAAAAACAGTCTGTTATTTTGTGTAAGGATATTTGTAAATTATCTATAGCTTCAGAAATTTTGTGTTGACAGAAGAAAGGTGTCATCTGAATAAGTAGCAAGAATAGAAATTGGAATGTCGCGCGTGTTAATTGTAAAGAAGACGGGGCTAAGAACTGAGCCCTAAGAAACATTGGCTTTGATAATTCGTATAATATTAAGGCTCGAATTTATTCTTACTTCGGTAGTTTTTTTTGACATGTAATTTTGTCTATAATTTCTATACGACGTTCTTGTTTATTTTATTTTAATTTATTAATCTGCTGAGAGTTCAGAAAGAGCTGAACTTCCGGCGCTTACGTTCGTTCTACCCTTGCCATTCCTGGTCAAACTTTAACTGTGCCGTCAGCTGCAATGCAGATAAATGACTAATTGTAATAATTGGCTGGTTTTAATATTCAACAATTAGATCCAATTTACAATTTACTAATTATGCAAGGCATTTTTTATTTAATACTTTTTTTAAGAATGCTTAAAATTATTTTTTTTATGTCTAGTTTTTTGTCAAATTAAATTCAGTTAGATTATTTTTTAATCGTTTCGACAATAATGTTAGAAATATGTATTTGTGGAGGACTAACTTGGAAAATATATCATCAATCATTGATTTTTATCTTGATAACGATAAAATATACCAATGCATCTCACAACACTATCTGGCGGGATGCCAAGTTGAATAAAAGAAGAAAGTGGCAATTCTGCCAACCTGGGGGCAATATATACATGAGTATGAAATATTATGTTGGTTACTCAAATGAATTTTTTATTGACCCAGGGATAAATGGATATAAATTTTATATGAATACATACTGACACACCCTTCAGTTTACTTTTTTGCCTGTTGTCTTAAACAATCTGCTCGTTAGTTGGGAATGTGGCCTTGGCTGAACATGTTACTGAAAAAGAATTTTTGGCTGGCTTCAAACGTGACCATTTTTTTTGCAAACAGACAACGTTACTGGCTTGTTTGAAGCCAATTTATGATCCCTTGAGATATGATCAATTTTGGACTTGTGTAGCAAGCCGGAGAAGCGCATAGTAACCATAACTTTGCGGACAATTTTAGTCATTATTTACTTATTATTTAGTCATTTTCACGCTAATCACTAGTTTTAAATTATTTAACTTATAAATGACCATATTTTAAGTAAAAAGTCTGATTAGTTTTGAAAGAGCTTACGGAACAAGAAACTACGTTATAAACAAAAATTTTATTTTATTTTATTGAATAATAAAAAGTATTTAACTACATCATGAATGTACAGTGTAAAACAGAATGTAATATGCTTACAGAAACAAGACATATCACGCACTTACAAAATAGTATTTATTAAATCCGGGCGCCTATCGGCCTGAGACCTAAGCCTATTCCCTCCGATTGTCCCCTCAAATCATCTCCCTAGTTAATGACCACCGGTAGTCTACCGGTTTGTCTATAATATCCATCAGCTCCAACCCTCCCAGGCAATCCCGCGAGAATGATGCCCTCCCAAATACACGAAACCTAGTACCAATGAAATGGGGGCACTGACATAGACAGTGATACACCGTTTCTCTAACTCCATCGTCACATTTCTGACATATGGGACTAGACGTCCTCCCTATATTATGCAAATGACTAGCCACACATGTGTGTCCAGTCACTAAACCTACTAAGGTCCTCATTCCTATCCTAGTAAGTGACAGGAGGTAATCTGAAACCCCCTGCTTAGTCTCTTTGATAAATATTTTCGCATGGAGGCCCTCTGCATGTACTCCAAATATTTCTCCAAAACTCTCGTCTCCCAAAATCTAATCTTCTATCACAGAATCTCTTAGTGACGGCAAGGGCTGGCTCGGGACCACAAAAAGGTAAGGAGGATCCCTTTCTAGCATGTCCAGGTACCCAGAAGAGCTGCACTTTGGCACTCTGAAAGGTATTTTAAGCCTTCTCCTACATTTTTCTACCTATTTTGAACTCCAACACGGCTTGTTCAAAGCCCTCACTGCAGCCTGACTATCAGAAAATATCCACACCTCTTTAATTTCTCTTTAAGGCAGCAGCATTCATTGATGCCAGAGGCCTCGGCATGGCATACTATCTAAGGCCACAGATCTCCCCCAGCCTAATCCCTGCAACCATGCACCGGCTCCTGACAGAACACTTACCTTCTGTCTAGATCCATCCGAATAGCAGTAAATAATACCGCCACCCACTTCCATTAGCCTTGAGAGAGAGTACTCTCCCCTAAACTACTGATGCTATTTTCATAACCTCTCTCAAATCCCCATTTCTTGCTAGTTAAATATAGTATTTATTGAGATCGGAATAGGGGAATCCAATTTCTTCTTATAATTTGTGGACAATATCATTTAGAGGTATGTTGTTCAGAGCGGTCATAAAAAGTGGGCACATAAGAATGTTCAATTCTAAGCGCCGGAAATGCAACGCCATATTTGGTAGAATATTCGATTTCCGTATTATTTAAGGTCATTTGGTTCGTGTGAACTCTTCCATATTTGCAACAGCCAGCAAGTAAGACTGTGATTGGTCAAGCCTAAAACCTTTGATGATTTAAGGTTCAAACTAACGAGCAGAACATCTTTTGCATGGACGCAGAAACTTAAAAGACTCAGAATTTTTTTTTAGTATTTTGCTTGGCAATGGCCACAGTAACTTGGAAGATCAGACTTTACGTCGTTCAAAGCTTCATAGCCTAAAAACTCATAATTTTTGTAAGGTCATTAGCCATGGCTGTAGCCTACGGTTTTATTTTTTGGTTTGAAACTTTTTTTTCTGATTTCCTGCTTGAATTTTACCATGATTAAGATGGCTTGGAAAAAGATCTGAAAAAGTGCTATACAGAAGTTGAAAACAATTTTTTTCACTGATTGAATTTAATTGTATTCTCTAATATTTCGTCTGATTATACTAGAAAAAAAAAAACACATCTCAAAAGACGAAAGAAAAGATGAAGAGAAGAAGAAGCGTGTACTATTCATCCAATGTGAAATGTAGGTCCACTTCTATTGCAAGAAAAGCAAAGGAAAGAATCATTGAAACTTACTTAATAATTAAGTGAAAAACATGGTGACATGAATAACTGACAGTTTATTGAATAATATTTTCAGTAAGCCATAGAAACTTATGCAATATGCAAATTTTGTATGGAGCAAATGTTAAAAATTTGCATTTAATTTAATTTTATTCTATGCAATTTGTACGAGAATCCGGGTGCAAAGGAGATATCTAGTTTTTTTTTTATTATCTTCAAAACACTGTTAGTCAGCTTATGAAAGCAATCACTTGAAGACGAATTGTCGACAATTGAAGACTATTTAGTATTGTCTAAAAACATCCTTGTATGAGAAATGCAACACTAATTTATCTTGTTGCAGTTAATACAATCAAAAAAATTGATGAATTGTCTTTAAACTTGGTTCATCAATTACACACACAAAAAGCTACTACAAGTTTTATTTTGTAGTAACATTTCCTCCGAGGATATTCTTTTAAGGACAATTTTCAGGAAGAGGTGGAGTTATGTGATCTACTAATGTGCTATACAATTCTGTCAACTAAATAATATTAATTAGAATGATATAAGTTGTCAAAATTCATAGTTTGAAGGAAAATGGTTGACTAGAAGTGCGACTTTATTGAATAGGTTTTGCATTTTTTTTTTCTCTCTTTTTTTTTTCTGATTTTCTCCATAAAAATGCCGACGGTTTTTGAACACTAATAATAGTTATAAGTGTGAAGAAAATTTTCCATTTTACAGTAAGATAAAGTCGTGTGAGTGAGTCATATTGAAATTGCATTTAATTTATATAAAGAGATGTTTAAATCTACCAACTTCTAGATACCCCAAAAATTATTCTCACCTAAGAAATAATTAATAGTAAAATATTTTGGTATAGAAACTGGGAAATACTCTGCAGTAGATGTAATATTATTATGATGGATTTGTTAAATGATAGCATAAAAACATCCAGTGCAATAAACACATTAAAAGATTATGTAATTAATGAGCACAAATTGAAAATTTTCAACAGTGTAAGGATAGTTGTTGTGGTGGTTGGTTCCGCAGAGCTGGAAAGCATCAGAGTCATTTTCCGTGGTAGCCTGCTTCATTTTGTGGTCATCATCGACCGGTTATGGACGTTCGCCCATCTTCTGGATGCGTTTTTCAGACAGTGTAACAACGCAGACTTGCACAGTGCAAATTCATTTTTACACACTGACTGGTGTTTTTAACTGTATTAAAAACTAAACTCCTTAAACTAGGTCAAGGGATATGGTCAGCTGGTTGGGAAAACACGTGTTTGGGTTGTTAAAGGTCAAATTTTCCTTAAAATGGAAACAACAAGTGGGAGTCTAATTTCTAAACTCTGTTGTTGGAGGGAGATTTACTTTACAATTAACTAATCAAAATCAAAATAAAATATATATATTTACGAATCGTATATAAAAAATAATAAATAAATATATAAATATTTGTTAATTCATCAGAGACATTTTCCGTGGTAGCCTGCTTCATTTTGTGGTCATCGACCGGTTTCGGGCGTTCGCCCATCTTCAGGATGCGTTTTTCAGACAGTGTGCCAACACAGACTCGTATAGAGTAACTTAGTTTCACACTAACTCTAGCTAACTAAGTTACTCTATACGAGTCTGTGTTGCACACTGTCTGAAAAAACGCATCCTGAAGATGGGCGAACGCCCGAAACCGGTCGATGACCACAAAATGAAGCAGGCTACACGGAAAATGTCTCTGATGATTTCCAGCTCTGCGAAACCAACACCAAAACAAATATTTGTTAATTGTAAAGTAAATCTCCCTCCAACAACAGAGTTTAAAAATTAGACCCCCACGTGTTGTTTCAGTTTTAAGGAAAATTTGCCCTTTAACAACCTAAACACCTGTATTCGCACCCAGCTGACCATACTCCTTGTCCTAGTTTAAGAGTTTAGTTTTAAATACAGTTTAAAAACACCAGTCAGTGTGTAAAACTGAATTTGCTCTGTGCAAGTCTGTGTTGTCATACTGTCTGAAAAACGCATCCTGAAGATGGGCGAACGCCCGAAACCGGTCGATGACTGCAGAATGAAGCAGGCTACCACGGAAAATGTCTCTGGTGTAAGGTATACTCTGTATAAAGAACTGGAGCCCGATAACAACTTTGTTTTTTTGTAGCAAGTTCGATGCGAATTATATTGGCTGGTTAATCAAAATGAGAGGCAAACTGCTTGCTGTATCTAAACATATACCTTCACTGAGCAGGTAAAATTGTGCTCATTGTGTAACAGGAATGAGATCGAGGACGTCTATCACTTCCTTGCTATTTGCCCTGTACTAATAGAGTATCCTCTAAAGTATTTGAAAGAGGATATGCTAACTGAAGATAAGTTTAAGGCATATTTGAACGGAAAAGACTGGTCCAGCTTGGTAAATTATTGTAAGGTAGCCTAGAATTATAGATATTTTTTAATACAACAGTTTAATTATTAGAATATGGATTCAGGTATATATTTCCAAAATTTCTTCTTTTACTTTTTATTACTTCTTATTCTTATATCCCCCTTATAATTATCCTTTTAATTTAACAAGTATGGTAGATTTCAATTTAATGGATTAATGATACTTTTTCTTCTTTTTGTTTTGTCGTAATTTTAGTGTTTTGAATTTTTCATTTTCAATTGTATTTACTGTCTTCAAATTGTATTTCGAATGCGGAAAAGTTTAGTTTGTATAAGTTCAAGGTGCCCTCCCCATACGGTCAGTGGACCATAAGTATTCGTCTTCAAAACAAAAGAGATTTATTTTTTGTGTATTTGTTTTATATGTTCCTAATAAAGACAATTTTATTTTTAAGGTCGTGTAAGTGTTTCACAACAGATTTTTATTTTTTATTATTCCATTTATTTTTAATATTTTTATGTAGTTCATCAACGATAAGTGATACATAAAAACTTTATTCTGAAGATAATACTAAAAATATAATTAAATGTAATAATGATATTCATATCGAGAATGTTATGTTGTACCTGACGGTTGGAGGGGGGAATTCCCTGTCAGTAGCTAATGTTCACTGACACTACATACTGAGACGAGAAAGGGGAAAATAGCAAGACTAACGCTATACAAGACACGAAGGAGTAAATATTT
The DNA here is from genome assembly GCA_011037195.1 of Triatoma infestans. Taxonomy (NCBI): domain Eukaryota; kingdom Metazoa; phylum Arthropoda; class Insecta; order Hemiptera; family Reduviidae; genus Triatoma; species Triatoma infestans. The sequence continues at coordinate 25,381 of JAAEAF010004077.1, read as the reverse complement.
GACCACGGTGATTGATTTCAACTCCCGCTATTGCTAGTATAGAGCGCCAGGAATACTTCAAGCTACTCCTATACATTGGTTAAGTGTTGGGAGAGGGTGAGATCTTTTCTCCAACCCACACTCCCATTCTAACAACAAGGTTCGGCACTCGGCAATCTTCAGTTAGGCTTCATCAGACTGTTCTAACCAATGTGCTGGTAGTGGGTGGGGGGATTGGGATGGCCCAGCAGATAAAGTCCATCCCCAGGTGGTTTCAAACACAGTTCGGCACACTCTTTTAAAAGAGAGAAGAGGATCAACCTCTGCTAACAATCTATCCTTATAGACGCACAGATTCCAATCTTAGCGAATCGTCAACAAGCTCACTTTAATTACTTCTAGACTTCCTCCAAGTTTTACTTTTTCTTTTTTTTCCTTTTTTTTTTTTTTTTTTTTTTTTGAAGAGGGAATTTCTTTTTTCAAGGGCTGGTTGATCGCCTTATTTGATGCCTACCGGACTGTACATGATGCTGTCACGTGTTTCATTGTTGTTTACACAATTACCACCGGCTTAGTGTCCTCATTGAAAACTTACCCTTCTACTTACAATCCTCTTCCCTCACTGGCCATAATAACCCACCCCACCAGATAGATGAAAATGTAAAAAATAAAGCACCTATCTCGTTTCACTTATCGATTTTATTTCTTTTCAATTGTATATATTGAGGGGCTATAGTATGTCAATAGTAGATAAGAATTCTTATCTTTCTCCCCCACACACAGAGAGAGAACCTTTCTGAGTCATACTATTATTTAATTTAAGTTTGCTTACATTTTCTTTAAAAAATGATTTTTAATGGATTATTCACTTTTTTTTTTTGACAATTGGGGAAAGTTTCGATAAAAAGAAATTGACAACTTGTTTTTGTGTTGACAAAAATATTCTTGAAATAAAGACATACGTATATCTAACATTGTCTCCCCCGCTAATTACATGTATTACTATAATCTATCAACCTTTCTGCATGACGGCCCAAAGTTTTACACTTTAAAAGTCAATTTATTTATTTTGTTTGGGATTTTGATTCTAGAAAAAATTAAAGTATTTTGAGAGGTAGGTGATGTCATTATATGAATTTAATCTATGAAAAATTTAGGGTATAATTAAATGTATTACACTATTTTGAATTTCAAGAAAATCGGTTGACTAGAAGCATCTACACAATTATTTCTTTCAATTTTCCTCGATTTTCTTTATGAAGAGAAACTCACATTTATTTTTTTTTAAGCTTGGTATACTAATTACAAAAATTTATTTGGAATTATCACTTCTACGAAATACATTTTTCTTTTTATTCAAGAATTTGTTGGACCGTTGATGAATTATGTTATGAAGAAATTTGGTGAGGATCGATCAAAAAAAAAAAATACATTCAATTATGCCAACGTTTTGACAGAGTTTCCTGTCTTTATCAAGGCTTTAATATAAAGAAAGTCGTATTTTTTTTTTTTTGACCGATCCTCACCAAATTTCTTCATAACATATTTTTCTATGAAATTAATTTCTGTAGGGAGAACTGAGAGACCTAAATATTCTAACTAAACCTTAAGCCTGACTTAATCTTAAACTTACACGACGTACTGCTCTACCAACTACATGTTGACATTTACGAACATTCTGATTCTTTATGAAAATTCTAATATTAATTACAACTGTTAGAATCATCATTCTGATTATTAAAATGTAATGTGATAACAAGAAGGAAAAGATATAATTTTTAAATTATAAAAATTATAACTAGTGGTGCCAGCCAGTCGCTATTATTCAGGTCAAGAGCCGCGGTCAGTGCACGGTCAAAGGGACCGCCAAAGACACACCGCTAAAACCCTTTCAACAAGAACCCTTTCAAAAGGGTCAATATACGGTCAGTGTACAGAAGCCACCTGGCCGATATACAAGGGTCAACCAACGCTCAAAAGACCACCTGGCTACAGTCTTTTGATAACCGCCATCATCTGTTGCCACACTAGTCACCGACCTATTCAAGACCTAGGGTCAACACATGGCAAGAGATGCTTTAGTGTGACCCATAATTACACACTTGTCAATGTGTGAGTGATGCCAATATAAACGTCTCTCCACAGGAGTATTCTTCAGTATTTTATCAGCGTTTCATCAGGATTCTACGAGTCATTTACTACATCAGTTCATACATCACGAGTGCGTCCCTATCTAAGGTTTTAAACATGTATTTATTCATCAATCATTATAGTTGTGCATTCTAGTTACCATTTAAATCATTTTAAATTAATTGTAGTTTATCTTTTCAAACGTTTAAATTATTGTTAAAATAATATCTATTTTCGTAAATTAGTAGTTCATATTTCGAGTAACAACTCTCTAAAAATCTCTAACTAACTCCCAACCTTTCATCGCATCATAAACCTCTTTAAGATATCTGATTCCACTACTCCCAACCTTTCATCGCATCATGACATCTGATTCCACTACACGAACATTCTGATTCTTTATGAAAATTCTAATATTAATTACAATTGTTATAATCATCATTCTGATTATTAAAAAAAGAACTTAAAGCAAACATGTCTTTCTTAATGAAAAAGAATATTTCCTCTTACGTAAGCGCAAGTAATAAACTATAAAAACTCTAAGAATAGAAACCATAGAAAGTTGTATTAACAATCATCTGTATGGTAGTTTTATTTTTAGTATTCTTATTAATAAGAAGGATTTACAAAAGTTTCTAATATATTTTTCTCAAATCATGACCAATATTAGTTATCCTATGTTCATCTGTAAGATTTATAAGACATTACTGGCATTTGTTGTGGTGGACAAAATTTGCCAGTGAACCATTATTCAGAACACTCTTCCCACAATAGCAACAGAAACACAATTACACACGCAACATGTTCTTAAACAGATTTTAAGTTTAGGTTTAGTTTTAAATCTACTATGTACATATAAATTTACTAGTTGATTTAAATTTACTAGTTTAGATATATATATATAGAAAAAAAAAATAATAAAAAAAAAATAAAAGAAATGCGTATTTGGATGATGTATGTGAGTGATGATGTGATATGGTTTGTGGGATGCATAATAAAAAACTTAATTATATAAAAAACATAATTAGGTAATACATGCTTGCGAGGATGTGAGGGTTGCGTGAAAAAGTGAAAGAATGACTGGAATTTCTTAATTCTTTGGAACTGGAAAAACTTAATTATATAAAAAATCGTTCAATTTTAAACGAATGAATGAATTTTAAATGTTAGTTTAATCGTTGTTTAATTTTATTTAGATTTATTTTGTGTATCTTATTTTTTATTTTTTGTATATTCTTAATATTTTGGTTAGTTAATTGTGAAGTAAGTCTCCCTCCAACAACAGAGTTTAAAGATTAGACCCCCGCGTCCACTGTAAGAAAAAAAATTTGCCCTTTAACAACCCAAACACGTGTTTTCCCACCCATCTGGCCGCATCCCTTTACCTAGTTTAAGAGTTTAGTATTTAAAAATACGTCTCAGTTAGTGTGAAACTAAGTTGCTCTGTGCAAGTCTGTGTTGTCACACTGTCTGAAAAACGCATCCTGAAGACGGGCGAACGCCCGAAACCGGTCAATGACCACAAAATGAAGCAGGCTACCACGGAAAATGTCTCTGATACATTACTGGCACTCTAACTTCGTCGATAATTACTGGATTATAACGCAGGAACTTCCAAACTCAGAAAGAGAATTCACTAAGCTTGAATTTTTGGATTAGTTGAGAGATGATTACATATAGGATCCTGAAATGTGAACAAACGATTCACAGGATTGCACAAGCGAAAGTAAAGATATTGTGAAGGCAACCCAAAAGCCTAAGTTATGGAAACTTCGACTTCTGGCCCTTCTATAGGAATTTTGTAGAAAAACCTACAGTAGGGCATATTTTAGCGCGGTCCATAATAAAAGAGGAGGCCATACTTAAGCCACAGATAGGCATATTTTAATCCCCAATCACTTTCATTCTCACAACATCCTTTGTATCATTGACAAAAACCCAACTTTATCTTGAGATATCCTATACCTTAAATTTGTCATAATTGACCAATTTGGTATTCAACAAAATAAATTTAATAATGAAGATCATGGAATCAAAGTTGGATCTTTCTTAAAGGCGATAGTGTTAGCCTGACTAGCAGTATTAATTAGAAGGGCTTCGAATTCAATTAAGATTCAAATTATAGAAAGAAAACAGAAGATATCTGGTATCTGATAAAGTACTCGTATAATGAAAATTAAGGCGGCTTCGAAAAGTTAACGAAACATTTTGAATGGTTATGAAGGAGAAGAAGATGAAAGCTTTTTATCTAAAGGATTTCTATTCAAAAAGCATTTCAATGAATTGAGATGCAGACAAGGTAATAAAAAAAAGATGAATCAAAATTTGTATATTTTACTCTGCACGTCATTGCCTCTTATTCTTGTCAATAAACGGTTTCGAATATACATCGTCTGAAGAGTCATTTTTCCAAAATAGTGAAAACTAGCAAAGCGGAGAAAAGTAGTCTGGAATTTTTTTTTCTACGCCAGGTATTCTGCTATTTAGATCATTCTGGGTCGCGCGGCTAGTACAAAATTTTTGGCAACGTTGACGACTGATGTTGTTCATTTAGTCGGCTATTCAGGGTGCATAGAACAATCTTGGACTCGAACAACTTCACCCAGCAGTCTGAAAATATATCTAGAAAGAGGATAAGAATGATGAGCTTTAAGATATTCTTAGCATAGTCATATGGAACAGGAAAAGTAGATTTCTTAGAGCTATGGCATCATTATCTTGCCAAATAACTCTGAAGAAGAATGTATATCCGATCAGTATGAAGCAAAGGAGTAAGATAAGATGAATAAAATCTCTGCTAGTTTTTTCTAGCGATCAAACGGCTTTGGTAGTAAAATTTGGTTAATGACAAGGGACATAAGAGGAAAGTGCGACATAGAAAACAACCATAAATTCCTGAATAAATAGACGCCGCTAGATATTCTTGGCCACCTGAACTGCTTAAATAAGGGTTAGTTTGTTAATCAATCAAATCGTAAATTAGTAATTCAGACAATGATGGGGCCCCAAGAGATCTCTATTTTCTATCTAAGAAAATAACAGAATTCTAATTATTGTTGATTATATTTTAATAATTGATATAACAGTTCCTAGCAATATAACATAATTAAATTGTCAAATTAACTTAATGGAAGTTATTAATAATTAAATAAAGTTTCCTAGTTCTATAATTAAGTATTGCAAACATTTTCACTAGTATTCCTCTACAAGTGACAGCTATCTTGGCCCTTCCATCTAATAAAATACCTTATTATTTATTAGTTATATTGAGTTCATAATGAATTATTTAATCATTTTTAAATCACAGAAAATGTATAGCACATTTTCCCCACTGGGTATTATTTTAATTAGAAGTGAACTATAAATAATTTATTATTACTTTCTCTTACTCCTGTAAGAGAAAGTATTGCGACCATGTCAAATGTTCGATAACTAGTTTTCACCGGATATATACGTTGTGAACGCTCCTGAGTATGAACAAGTGATTTTTAGAAAATGATCTATGTATGAGTTTGTATGTTTATGTATGTTAACAGCAAAGCTTAAAAACAAAAACAAAATAAAATCGCAGAATATTCAATATTGTCATGCTGTTTGCATATCACCAAGTTTGGAAACTGACAAGAATTCATCTGTCAAAATTTCTTAACCGAAAGTACTGCTTTACTGAAGCGATTTTTCCTTTTTTGGCGATTTTCTGGAAAACGGCTCCAACGACTTTATTTTAATATATTATATAAATTACATATTATAAAGAGTTACAAATTTAATTTGCAACATTTCTCCAGAAAAATCCATTTAATTGGCTTTTTAGGAGGAAGGGTGGTGTTATGTTTTCTACTAAAGTGCTGAAATAGAGAGATAACATAACCTCATAATATTAACTAGTGGGATGTGATGTGATGGATGCAAGAAATTATATCCATTTTATTTAAAGAAAATTATGATATGAGAGAAAAATGCAAGCTCGTTGGCAAAAGGGTATATGCAGGTAGAGGACTACAGTTACAGAAAGAGTTCAAAGAACCTGGGTTAGCTTTGTCTTTTACAGTTCATGAACTTGGTTAGCATTATCTAGCCCTTCTCACAGGGAAAGATTTGTACTAACAAGAGAAGGCATTCTTTCAGGACAGTATGAAACAGACATTCCACCAGTAGACATCAATGCCAGTTTAAGTTAAATCTAATCAGTATACTTATAAGTAAGGAACGGATTTTTATAAATTTAAAAATGCCAAATATTTAATTAAAATATGCATTAATTTTCGTCAATTATGTGATTTTCTTAAAATATTTTCTGGAATATTTAAGTAAAATGGACATTTTTTTTTATGAAAATGGAATTTTTTTGGGGGGGGCAAGTTATAATTATTTATACAAGAAAAGAACATTTTTACAATTTATAATAATTTATTAGGAACAAAATAATTTGTTTTTACAAGTTATAATGATTTATACAACAAAGAACATTTTTACTATTTATAAAAAGATGTGTTAAATTTTCAATTTTGAAAACTTCACTCTTCGAAATTGTTTGCAACCACATGAAATTTCAAATGTTGGAACGTAAAGTGACGACGATCTGGGCGTAAGATGGACTTGTAACGACTAAAAGATCGTTCAACATCTACAGATGTTATAGGTGCCTTGCTGAAAGAAGTTATCTCGTTGGTTGTAAAGGGTACACGATGTTCTGAGGTGACTTCTGTTCCACTGATAATATCAGAAATCTGGCAGATGGTCTCCCACCCTTTGTTCTTGCTCAGTACTTCTACCAGTTTTGATCTGATCAGATCTCCCTTACTCCCAGGTATTCCTTCCACCTTTTCGATGACTTTTTTAACGTTGGACACGTTTTCTGTCAGTCGAACATTTTGGGACTCAAGTTGGGTAATGGCTTGTGCAAGAAATACGCAATTGTCAGAAATGAATGCAAGGTCGTTCCTTAAATTAGGTTTCTCGAATAAAGACTTGGCTGTATTTATCGCTACTGCTTCGTCTTCGAGATGTGAAAGGACATTCTTGATTTTATTGTAGTTTTCATAGTAATACTGTCAATATTGGTTCTGGTGGAAGGCACAAGTCTGGATAGAGATCTTTTAGCATTTTAATGCGACTTGGTGCTTTTAAGAACACTTTTTTAACCGAGGAGATTAAGGAATCTACGTCACTGAACAAAGATCGGACAGTTTCTGCTACTCGATGCAAGGCATGAGCAATACACGTCACATGAATTATCTTAGGATAAAATACCTGAATAGATTGCCCAGCCTTGACCATGTTGGGGGCAGCATCAGAGAGAAACAAAAGAACTTTTTCGTTCAAAACTCCACTGGGCCATAGGATATGCATTGAGGCATCGAAGAATCGTGAAATGGTGGAATGATTGCATTTTTCGAGAACCTCACAGTTCAAAAGGAATGGCTTTGAATCCACATCAGCATCACTGTCAAGTTTTCCAATAACTGCATTGGCAATATACCTGCCCTCAACGTCAGTGGTTTCATCAATTGACACCCAAATCGGTCCATCTTTGATATGTTCTCGAATTTTGGTTAGTGTATCTTTATAGATATCTTCCAGGTAGTTTTTCCGCAGAGTGCTCTCGTCAGGCATTTTTTTCCCAATATAGGTCTCTAAGAATCCTTTGAAATGAGGATTTTTAAGTTTGTGGAAAGGGATATCTGCTCTAACCAAAGCCCGACACAGATCTGTACTCAGAGTAGACTTACTTGATGATGGAGATGTAAAGAAGGCTTGATAGGACGTCCTCTCTTTCTTTCTGTTTTTATTCTCTATGTGCGATTCGGTGGCAATATGTTGGGTGACTTGGGAACGTTGAGAGCAAGAAACGATCTTGTCACAAGCTGTGCAGTACAAAATGTCTCCATCACTTCGCAAAAGTTCTGCTGGAAACTCGCGAAGATATTTAGCAACCAGTTGTCTGTTTGAGGCCGATGTTCGTGGTATTTCACCCAAAAAAGAATACACTAAGTGACCGAACGAAATGAATTGGACACTTCAACGAACGAGCTGAAAGAACAGACAACGTCAGACAACTTCAAAGAACTAACAAGTGCCCGTCACTGTTTAGCAGCATTCTGTGTAAATTACAATAACCATTGTACCCACTGTGATTCACAGCCCTACAGTCTGTGGTTCACAGTTCCTGTCAACCACCTCCCAATTATGAAAATATGCCTAAAATGAAAAATATGAAAAAATATGTACATATTTTGATTAAATATGTAGAAATATTTATTTATTTTGATCAAATATGTATAAATATGCGATAACATCCAAATACGTGGAAATATGTGAAATAAAAGTAGACTCAAACGGCTTAAAAATGTCAGTATGAATACTTCTAGTTGAAAAACGTCTGTAAATTGCCTAGAAAAAAATATGTAAATACATACGAATCCGTTCCCTACTTATAAGCATATTATTGTGATATTGTATAGTATTAAAATTCATTTAGAGAATATATCTATTTTAAAACAGTGTGATCTCTTGATTATTTCTAATACTTCTCTCTTGAACATATATACTCACAAGCCCTTTACAAAACCGCTAAAGCCACAATAAGCTACTACTACACTACAACACAACCCACTAAACACATTTCACTAGAATTAAATATGTTGCCAAAATTCAGTTTTAAAGTTTTCTACGAATTTCTCGAGGCACCAACAGTATTCTTCAAACTTTATATATCAACCACACATATAAAGAGGTACAACTTTTATTTGTAGCATTTCTACGAGAAAAATCATTTATAGGGTGCGGTTATGTTTTCCTATAAAGTGATATTTTAGTTTGTTGCGCAATTCCACCATCTAAATATATTAGTAGAGTTTGAAGAAAATTGATTGACCGGAAGTGTGGTTTTTTACTGAACAGTGAATGATTTGTATGTGTATGTGTGTACAAACAAAAAAAATCGCCGGAAGTTAAAAATGCTGCTAATTTAAGTGAAGATCTTACATATTATGTGTAAGAACCATACAAGGATGAAAAAAGAGGTGTTACTTTTTGAGAAAATTGCAAAGAACTGGTAAAAAAAAATTACGCGGGTGGTGGTACTTCCGGTTGAGGAATTTGAACCTTTAAACCATGAATCCAGTCGGATTCCATGGTACGTAATAACGGCAATTTTTTTTTGATGTATTATAAAAAATTTTGATCTTTATATCATGTTCATAAACACATAAACACAAACATCATAAAAAGATCGTTTTCTTAAATTAAAAAAAAAAAAAAAACACATTTTCAGACTTAGCGAATCATGTATGTATATCCGTTGAAAACAAGATGTGAAAATTTCAAAGTTTGCCACTTTCTTACTGGTAAGAGAAAGTGAAGTTTCAATGTTTTTTTAAATTCTTTTTTTTAATTTAGGCGCGTCAACATCTATGGTTATTTACGCCCGAAGCCTTCTCAGTGCCCTGTCGGCCTCCGGTCAGTGTTCCCTCTTTTACAAACAACACTGCTCATCACCGGAAGACAGTGAACTGTAATGGCTCCTAGAAGAGAAAATCTTTTTCAATGTTTAATGTTTTATACTTTTTTAAACAATAAAAAATTAATTTTGATTTAGTAAGTTATAATATTTCAATAATAAAAGTTAATAACAAAAGAAACACACGCAATTTAATCACAATTACACTTCGAAAATTGTACAAATATAGTGATATAATGGGGCAGGTATTGTGGTGTAGTGGTTATGAGCATGGACTTAATAATAATAATTTTATTTGTTAGAAGGGCAGAAGCCCTATACAAAGGGTTCGGTTTACAAATACTTTAAATTTTACAAGTTCCAAATGAATATAAAACATAAATATTGTTGCAATTTAACTACTAATATTATAACAATAATAAACATTCCAAACAGAAAAATATAAACGAAAATTAATTTTTAAACGAACACAAATAAAAATATCTTTTCTTTACTTTACTTATTTAATAGAAATGATCTGAGCTTCTCAATGCTTCTGTAAAAAAAAAAAAGAACAAGTTTTTTTACCTCTGTGGCACACGGATTTCGAAATGCTAGAGGATAATTAAAATACAAAGAGCTAGCATCAATTAGAATAAATTGCAGAAGAAATATACATTGGACAAGAAAACAAAATATGATATAAATCTTCATGCTGCTGCTTATTAAAAACTGGACACAGTTCATTGGGGTTTATGACATATTTGATGTGGCCTATTGTTATTTTTATTATTAATTTGGAGCTCAATCTAAGTTGCGCAATTATCATTACAAACTTAAAATGAAGGTTTTTTTTTATAAGAAATGAAATTGCGGCCATTGCTCCTCAAAGAATAAGACTGAATATATCAGACTAAAAATTTGTTTTATTTACGCATTCTATGTCCTTTTTCTCTCAAGCAGTTGGCGTAAAAGATCAAAACTTGCATTTTCTTATTTCTAAAGTTCCGAAAAATCTATACAATCAAATATATGATATAATTGTGAAATCCAGTTGTATCTTACATTGTTAGAGCTATTCTGGTGGACAAGTTTGATGAAGCAACAAAAATGTTATGTAGTGGATGGCATAGCTTTTAATTTATAGAGCCAATTAAGGGCTAACTTTAACAGTTTGAACTTGATATGTACAATTCCTACTTCTAAGCGAACCGCAAAATTGAGAGTACCACGCAGAAGACACAGCAGACTTTTCAAAAAACACTTAAATGACAAGTTTCTAGGCTGTCAGAATACCTTGAGCCCCCAGACAATAGCTGCGTTGACGGCATCCAGAAGTTTAATCCTAGCTTCCCAATTAACTATTTTTAATGAGCATGGACTTGTAAGTAGGAGATTCCCAGTTCGAGTTCCGCGTATAACTGCTAAATTTTTATATTCATTTAAAAAATGGTAATAGTAAAGCAGGTGCTTCCGCACCCCCGTTTACGATACTAATTGGTAGCTGGATGTTAAGCCCGCCTGAAAAAAACCGGCATTAGTTTACTAGTGATATAACAGAGACATAATGGCCACCTTCTAGATGGCCACTCTTTGGTAGCCTTTTTTTTTTTTTTTCTAAACACTTTTAACAGTTTGAACTTGATATGTACAATTCCTACTTCTAAGCGAACCGCAAAATTGGGAGTACCACGCAGAAGACACAGCAGACTTTCAAAAAACACTTAAATGACAAGTTTCTAGGCTGTCAGAATACCTTGAACCCCCAGACATTAGCTGCATTGACGGCATCCAGAAGTTTAATCCTAGCTTCCCAATTAACTATTTTTAATGAGCATGGACTTGTAAGGAAGGAGATTCCCAGTTCGAGTTCCGCGTATAACTGCTAAATTTTTATATTCATTTAAAAAATGGTAATAGTAAAGCAGGTGCTTCCGCACCCCTGTTTACGATACTAATTGGTAGCTGGATGTTAAGCCCGCCTGAAAAAAAACCGGCATTAGTTTACTAGTGATATAACAGAGCTATAATGGCCACCTTCTAGATGGCCACTCTTTGGTAGCCTTTTTTTTTTTAACAAGTATATTGCAAAAGTAATTTGTCCAAAATTCCAAGAATGTTATACATATAGTGTTTAGAAAGAAAAAAAAAATGGAGTATTGAAAGAGGTTAAAATGTTCAAACTAAATTGAAGTAAGAGAGCGTGTGAGATAGAGAGATGGACAGTGAGAAATACAAGAAGTAGAAGGAAAAGGACAGTGTGTTGGTGGGTGGGGGGCACTTTTATTCAATGGATATGGAAAAGTTTAGAAAAAGGGAACATACACACACACACTGACAGACACACAGAACTCACTAGATACTTTACTCACACTCTTCCAGTCATACTCTTTGAGAAAAGTTCTAGAGTTCTTTTTTTTGGGACCTACTTTGGTAATTATTGTTAATAGGAGGTAAAAGTCTCTCTCTTCTTTTAAATTGACCCGAGACCAGTTATTAGAAAAAGCAAAATGTCCGCTCGCTCATTCCACCCCTCTTTTTGCTATGATTGTACACGAACTCCTCTCATTCCTAATTTTATAACATTACCCAACCATCTACCAAAAAACGAGCACTTTTTTTTTTTTGCTCTCTCTATTTCTCTTTTCTACTGAAGACTTTAAATGAATTACTAACAAAATGTTCGTACATTTACAAAAGGATTGCCTCTTCACCCTGTTTAAAAAAAAATAAAAAATAAATTTTTTTATCATTTTTTCTCATTTTTATTTTTGTATTAATTTTATTTCAACCCATTTATTCATTACCTTATTTCATTTTAGATTGCGTCATTTCTCTTTGTAAAAGGGGGTTATCTCTAGAAAGAACTAAATATTCACCCCCCTTTTTTTTTTTTTGGTAATTCCGAAAAATTGCCAGCCTTATTTTTGATGTATGACAAAAAATTATATATTTTTTTTGCCCTAAATTCAAAAGAGGATTAGTACTTTTTATTGAGCTAATCTGGGTTGCTTTCAATAGAATTTTATTTCTATGAAGTTGAGCTAGCTATTCAATTTGAAATAATTCTAAGCACTGCATTTCATTTTGTACTTACCTAAATCTTCAGTTTTGGTTTTTTATTCAATGTGAGCGAGCCAACTTCCTATTATCAAGGTTTTTGTTGGCACTGTTTTACATTATCCATCTATTTCCGACTGTGTACATCTCTATCTCTCTATTCATCTATTTATATCAGATATTTTTAAAAAATTCAATGAAATAATTAAACAAGAAACTAGCTATATATAAAATTGTTAACCTGCATTTTTATTTTTACTTATTTTTAGAATTAAATTATTATTAGGTGTAATATGCAGATCATGTGGTGAAATGATGAAAAAATACAAATTATGATTTTGTAATGATAAGTAAAATATATTAGTAGAAATATATTTAATATTGATTTATTATTACTTAGTACAATTTCAAGATTGGGTTTTTACGAAAGTTGGGTGAAACAATGAGGGACAGTTAGAAAGGTAGAATACCTTTAGTACAATAAAAGGGAATTTCCCTTTCCTTTCTCTCTTCAATAGAGGGAGGGATTATATATATATGAAGTGCCTCCAATAGGGAGGATCAAATTTTTATGGTTCAGAAAAATAGTGTTCATAGTCAAGTGATGTAAGTGCTAAGGCCCAACCTTCAAATCGGAGATTCCATTAATTTGTAAGTTTTAATTTCTCCAAAATATATCTAATGTAATTTTTAGACAAATGAAATATGTTTATATTTTATCTATTTATTTATTTGAATAATATATATTTCTATTTAAGTTATTCATCTGTGTATTTATTATCACTCCTCAATTCATATAACACACACCCTCACGAGATTCCGTTAGAGAAGAATTAAAATAAAAATTATAATAATTATTAATTAACATATTTAATATATCCCCCCCCCAAATACAATCATGTTACAACGGGGATTATTGCACTGTGACCTGAAAGTTGAGCTTGCTACCATCCTTCAACCAGAAAATTCTTTATAATGGGGTTGTTGAAGGAGAGAAATGGTCTGGTTAGAATGAGTTAACAGAATATGGTTAACACTGTATTAGATGATAAGTGTATAACCAGATTCCGGTTATTTTGAAAATTTCTCAGATATTCAGATAGTTGGGCGCCAGGCTTTTCAGCCAGTGATTTAAATAAAACAAAATCAAATAATAAAAATCATTAAAAATCAGAAGAGATAAAGAGAAAGATAAAGAAACTACGTACCAGTAAAGACAAGCTTTTCTTCATTCAGGCAGTCTAACAGGCAATGAAAAATGTACAGGCAAGTTCGATAATACATATATTTTCCAATACAAAAGATAATGAAAATAATAAGGAAGGTATAACTTTACAAAAGAAAATATTATATGATAAAACATACATACAGATATATATACACAAAGAGAGAAATACGAAACTCGGAAAGTTATTAAATGTCCGAAAAGGCCTTGTATAACGGAAAACGGAAAACTTTCTCACAATTTTCGCCGGCAAACGGTTTTAGAGAGCTTTTTCGATATATGTGGCCACTTGAGCTTATCATACTCCACTCCTGGAGTGGGAGACGGTCAGACTCTCACTCGCCTTTCGCCCCACTCCTTAATTCTCGGGCCCTGCAACGCCTTATGCGCGTACTTGGTTACAAGTGAAACTGGCTGCCTGGACTTTACACTTAAAATGATAGAGTATGATAGAGTCGTAAAGGGTAATGGACACGTAGTGATTGGCTGTGTAATGGCAAGAGAGAGAAAACAGGCCCTCTCTGGTATTCTCTGATTTAAGCAGTCTAGAGTGGGAGAACCTATATATAAGCCAGTGAGAATCTACCTAACAATATATATCTATCTAACAGATTCAATCATACATCGCATCGTGATGTATACTCTACTCGCACCTTTTATTCTATAAAATCATTACAAGTCCAGTGCAGTTTGTGTAAACTTGTAGCTACATTATAACAGTGTCTTCATATCTCGTTTAAAATTAATCAAACCTAATTTCTCTCCTCATCAACTCCATTATAGTTGTATGAATTCAGTAGTATGTACTGTTCTCCAATATGTCTCCCGTCGCTGTATTTATATAGTTTCTCCCACTCCAGTCCGAGAGAGTGGTCCTGTCATTTTATCTCTCCCCCTCTGCTACAAATATTCTCTTTGGATACTATTACATTCTGATTGTAGAAAAATGTTCAATAAATGAATTAATGAATTTTGTAAAAAAAAAAAAAATTGGATAATGAGACAAAAAATAAAAATAAAAAATAAAATACTTGTGTACTGTGTAGAAAATGGGTTTCAAATTGATATGGTGGTAGATTGAAGGTAAGTGTTAAAGTAAAAGATATGTGGTGGAAAATTGCGTGTGCAAAAGGTAATATCCGATTTGGGTGAGCTGGCTGCCAACACATATAACACGCACACCGTACACATATACAGTGTGAGAGACATAGAGAGAAAGGAGAAGAAGAATAACTAGACTGAAAAGACAATAAAAGCAATATTGGTTTCAAGCATGGCTGGTTGGATAAACAACAAACTGCAAAGATATATATATACACACTAATAATTGCTGTACTTATACATACATCAAACTAGCGGATTTTGCACAAAGGTCGTAAAAGCAACCTTGTCACCTTGGCTAATTTGCCAATATTCAACAGATTGCTAGAGTCCCATGTACAAGAAAGGCGTTAATTTGAAGGATCATATTTTGAGGGAAAAAAAAACATTAGTAGATGGTTGCAAATATAGACAATTATTCAAAATATATTTTATGTAAATGACAGTCAATAAGTCCCAGGGCTAATGACAATATTTTTAAATTTAATTTTTGTTAATTTCAGAAAATTTGTTGGTATCATTCATTATGTTGTAACTGGCAACGAGAGGGCCAAGAAGTGAATTCAAAATGAGGCTCGAAGACTAAACATTGTTTTAACTCAAGTGCTGGAGTTGGATACATAAAATTGAAAAAAAAAAAACAAGAACATATTTTTTGGGCATAAAACGGTCTTATTTTTAAAGTAAATATAACATACATTTTCTTACTTAAATATCTCTTTTTTCAAAATATAAACCTTCATTTTCTACCACTTTCCCCCCTCTACATTTCAGCAAACATTTTAATTTTGTGACGGTACGTACCATTGTTTTGGTGTTGAGATCAAAAAAATTCACACATTTTAATTGCACTGTTTATCCTATTTTCACTATTTAAGTGTCGTTTTTTGAGATAATGAATCGTAGATCCGAAAGGGTATCTTTATCAGATGGTGCAACATCGGGGTTATAGACAGAGTGAGGCAAAACGCTTACACCTTCCAACTCTGCTAATTTTACCTGAAAATCAAACGCAAACCATGGGGGAAATGGAAGGGTTATCATGCTTCAGAGAAACTATATTTCGGTTAATTAAAAAACTGTATTATCCAGCATCATATATATATGGGACTTAACATCCAATACGCCTCCTCTCTACCTTCCAAAAGATTATTGACTAACCTGTCTGTCTATTATCTTAATTAGTTTTTGCAGTTTTTATTGACGAAGGCTAACTAGTCATACTCTTATTTGATGTAAATATGTACAATCACATGTTTTATCTTTTTTTGTTTTGTGTTATTTTTTAATCTTGTAACCGACAAAGTAGTTTATTCATTGCTTTTTAATTCTGTTTTTATCAGTAAGGTACCTGTTATTGCATTGATTTTCTTTATGATTGTTGATTATTAAGGACCATTGATGGTGATATACAATTACATATCTATCAAGATTGATCGGTATGCTGTGTTTTTCAGCAACCTAACTAAGTTAAGGCAGCATCATTTATTTATATTTGTAATTGTAAATATTTATAAATAAATTGTTTGTCTCTAGCTTTTAAGACTTTAAATACTATAACAGAATATTTTATCACATGGTGTGCGAAACTACACACCATCAGAATCACCACCCAGTATCTGAACTTAATTGTTCCATTAGAAGCCGCATCAAGGCATTACCTTGGAGCCTCGAAAGCACACGTCATAACTTTTCTGTTACGCTCATTGCAATGAAGTAACGAATAGGTTCAACTTAGTCAGCGAATCTCCCAACTAGAAGTTGTCTTGCTTTCAAGCGACTCTAACGCTATATGATTCTGCATTCATCATGCTCACACATCACTCACCGCTCGTTTACTTTACCCACTATATAGATTTCTCTCCTTACTCAATAAAACGTTAAAATATTAACTTTAAATAAAGTGCTAATTCTTATGTTCTCATTTCAACATTTACCTACCATTATTTCCTGTTAAGATTACAGTTGTTGTAATTGTCTTTATAAAAGGCCGGAAATAGTGCTTAGATTAAAATATATTGTTATATTGAAATGGATTATTAAACAAATTATAATCTCTCATTAGATATTATGCTTCACAATGTAATATTTGATTAAAGTACGAGGTATTTTGTAGTAGGTATAGAATGAATATCCCAGGATAAGTTGATAAAATTTCATTACAAGAAAGGGATAGCGCGTGAAGTTAAAGGGCAACTTAGTAATTAGTGTTTGTAGTGGAGAGGATATTTAACATCGTTTTCTATTGCTTAATGGACTTTAATGAATTTTAGAACATCTCTACAACCAAACTACCACGCAGTTAGCTCTAATGCTCAAAATATTTTACCTAACAGATTTTATATTTAACGCCGATAAAAAGTTCTTAAATTATGTTATGTATAACATAATTATATTAATTTATAACAATATAAATTATGTTTTAATATTAAAAAAAATGTATTATTAATAATTTAAACTGTATACATACTACAAACAAATTCTTCAAAATATATTCATTTTAAATTCGTTATACTAGATTTGCAGATTGTTGTAGGGGATTATCGCACTGCAACCTGAAATACCTATTGAGCCCCCCGGAGCCTTTACAGTGCACTACACTGCCGGCCTCCAGGCATAGCTGAGACGATCATCACTCGACAGTGAGTTGTACAGGCACCTAGAAAGAAAAAAAATCTAAGGGCAGTATGCTGGATTCGAATCCGGGACCTCCGCGTTGCTAGTGCAGCGCGCTACCACTGAATTATCCCTTCCTTCTCCCTTGGCTTACGCCAATTAATTAGGGACGGAGACCCGATTTTGTGGTTTGTGGTTGTCCTGTCTGTAAAGTGTAATATATATATATATTTTAAGTGTAGTGTATACTGTTCTGACGATGTGCATAGAGTACAGAGCTGTGGTAACCCGTGGAATCGCTAATCCCCAAGTAATTGCATGCAACAGATACCTCTTGAGGGCTTTCATTTCACTATATACTTACCATGAATATAAAATATTAACTTCAAGAAAGTGTTAATTATTCGGTACTGAATGTATTCCCGATAGTATAATATGATTACTCGGGATAACACACTTATCATATTTTTTTTTACTTCACTTATTTTATTTGTAACTGCAAATGTACACACAACAAGCAAATGAGACGACAAAAGATAATATAACAAATAATAAAATAAAATAAAAGCACAATAAAGCTGGAAAAAGAAACAAATCAACAAATAATAATAATAACATGATCTGACTGAATTGAATGAGGGTCATCCAACAATGACCATCATAAGTCGGTTAGCATAGACACCGATGAAGTGAATTCGTAGGATGCCCTTTTTTATCAAGCGATTAGGTGATCCCTTTCAGAAGGCCACCGGCGCTTCAGTCTTCGGGAAGGATTAGCAGGAAGTGTTATCTGTTACAAGTTGCGGATCAATGGGTTGTAGTAATGGGTCCGTTTGGAATGGAATATAATATATCGGGACTTGGCGAGATCTAGGACAAATGGGAGTTCTAGGTCACTGTGGATAGTGCGGTTGCTGACGTAAAAAGGAGCATCGACTTTTCAATCACTCGATTTTTGATTGGAGGGATTGGATCCGATGAAGATTCGAGCGCTTTGCTGATCCGTAATGTTCGCGTCCGTATGTCCAGATAGGAGCGAGCAGGGCTGGGTAGAATATTCTTTTGTTCGAGAGAGTTAGCTTTGATCGTCTGTCGAGAAGTCTTTAGATCATTCGGTATTGGAAGTTAAGTTCTTGTAGCTTAAATCGAGTAAGTTGAGTAGAAATACGGTTCAGGTATACTGCAAGGAGTATTTCGCAATTTAGAGTGAATGGTACGTATCTGAATTTGCTCCTATTGATCTTTATTCTCCATTTGCGAAACCAGGGTTCGAGGATTTGAAGATGAGATTAAAGGATCGGGTGGCAATTACAGGGTCCGTATTTTGGGAGATGATCGCCGTATCATCGGCGAAGGACACTTATCATAATGTGGAACTTTTCTATGCTGAAGCCAAAAATTTATAAAAGAGAGCAGACAAGAGGAGCAAAAATTGTTCAAGACAGAATTTTCCTCCACTATCTGAGAAATTATCCATACACGAGTTGCATCACAATTTGGAATTATTTTAAATCCCCCCTGTAAATAAGTTTATACCCCCGTCACAAAACAAAGTATCTATCAACAGTAGTGGCTGTTCCATATGTGCACATTCGCTCGTGAGCTCCCCTTGGATAAACAGACGTTACAACTTGTAACGTCTTTGTAAACAGACGTTACAAACTTGTCTCGAGACTACTTGACCGACGCTCTAAACTTTCTCTTGAAAACAAAAGTCTTATCTACAACACTATTCTAAAGCCCCTCTGGACGTACGGATGCGAGGTCTGGGGTTCGACCAAGCATTCCAACACATATCGCATTCAAGCTTTTCAATCCAAAACCCTCAGAAGAATTACCAATGCCCCGTTCTATGTTTCCAACCTAACCCTTCACAATGACCTCAAAATCCCTTTTGTTCATCAGTTCATAAAATCACGTTACAAGAAATTCCATAACCTCATATCCAACCATTCTAACCCTTTAGTCCAACAACCCTTCTCTTTCTATTCCACACAACCCTTCCAGGAGACTGAAATGCCACTGGCCGCGCGACCATCTAACTTCTTGTTAGCATTTTATAGCAATAATTAGGGAGTACCCCCACTGGGAGGCATCTCCTAACAAGACATACACGCCCTTTTTTATGTCACTACTATCATATTCACTCATAATACTGTTTGTATCTAGTTGTGAATTCTTAATAAAAAAAAAAAAAAAAAAAAAAAAAAAAAAGCTCCCCTTGGAAAAATGTTAATTAAAATATACAATCTTACTATAAACTTTTATCTTAGTTTATCTGTAGGTGATTAAGAAGAATTCTTATTTTTGCAACTGTGACTGGAGCCGCTCCTTTTATTCTAATCAATCTCATATGAATTATTCTGCGATATCAAACAGTGGAGTTGGAGCAGGTTGGAATATCGATAGGTTGGAACAGGCAAGTACTTGTTGGGTGTAGTTGGTGGGAAAGACTATAGCCCATATACATTTTCAGGAGTGCAGTTATTGTGAACCTGGATAGAGCCCCTTGGCGTTAACAGTCAGGTTAAGTAATTTTAGTTTTAAGAAAACTATCTTGTTCAGACTAAACAAAGTGAATTCCACTAAATGAACAATTCTAATTATATAAGTTCTATTATACGTACAACTTATTTCTAGAAATAGTTTCAGATTATTAAAGTTTAGATCATGCAAAACTACTATAAACGATATAACAAATTTTATAACTTAAACTACTTTCATAATTCCAATTTACACTTGATTGCGATCTAAGAAAACCAAATTATAATATCTGAAACTTTTATTCTAAAGATGAGGGTTTCTGTATTGTAATGAGTAACATTTTAAATCATTTAAATCCATTTATTGATTTATCATTCTAGTTTTGATTCCCTCAAAATAATACTTTTATGTTTTATTTCCTTATGGTTTGTTTATACTGTGGTATATTGTTTGTTTATACTACAGTTTTAATTACTTGTTCTTGTCTTTTTTTCATAATTTTTCTTTTATTTGAATCATAATTTAAATTGAAATTAAATAGTATTCTTTTTGAAAATTTTAACTATGGATAGAACCTAGACAAACCCTAACAATTAAACAAATTATATTGTATTCTCCAATTAAATTTACTAAAAAAAAAAAAATTAGAAATTTAAGATAAAGTTTGACTAAAACCCTACTTTAAACTGCTTCAAGTAAATAAGCAGCAAACACTTAAAAGAAATTTCTAATAAGTTATTTAAGATGGTATGTTTCCTTATATTGTTTTTACGAAGTATGGAAAATTTACTTTAATTTAAATTTTATTGAAATAGTTGTTGTGGTTGTTGGTTCCGCAGAGCTGGAAAGCATCGGAGTCATTTTCCGTGATAGCCTGCTTCATTTTGTGGTCATCGACCGATTTCGGGCGTTCGCCCTTCTTCAGGATGCGTTTGTCAAACAGTGTGACAATACAGACATGCAAAGAGCAAATTCAGTTTACACACTGAACGCCCGAAACCGGTCGATGACCACAAAATGAAGCAGGCTATCAAGGAAAATGTCTCTAACGTTTATTGAAATACTTCAAATGCGCTACTTTAGTAAGTTAAATTTTAAATTTTACATGCTATCTGTGTTATCTGTTATCTGTACTCCTAACAAAACTTCTAGAACTATCTAAATTTGTTAATTTTATATTATAATAATGGCATTAAGAAAAATAGAATAGTGCTTCATACAATATATACTTATAATAGAATTCATTCAGGATGGATTCGCAGGATAGAAACGCATCCTGAAAATCCATAGAATTTATCCACAAAGTAGATAAATTCAGGAATGTTGAAATAATCACAAATATATTGTTTATAATTGTCGTTATTTCTTATTAAATTAATAATTAAGGGAAGAAATATTTATATAGCTAAAATAATAAATAAAGAGCAGATGTTTGTAGTGCTGTATGAATGTACGGAGGGGTGAGGGTGAGGGGACAGTCAGGTCACTAAGTATATACAATAATAAAGTACCACAGGCACGTCTGGTACTCCCTGTGGTGTTGGTGCTATGGCAAGTTTCTAAGGGAATTTCAAAGTAATGTTTGAATTTTGAAACTACCACCATGTTACTACCTCAAGAGTGTGCTGCTACCAGCATTCTTCCCCCCCTAACTCACACTCCATGTTCCAACTTACAATTCATCATATACATAGCAATAATCATTAAAAATATTTTAAATAAAATCATAATGATTCATTTTTGTAGAGTGGCTAATAATAATATTGCAACAAACACAATTTTGAATTTTCATCTCTCACATTCCTCAGCATCACTTAAAAATAATTTTTTTTTTTTCAGAAAAATGTTACAAATAAAAGTGATCAATTTATATCTGTGCAATTAGTATTGCAAGTTTAAAGGGTATCGTCAATATCTAATAAATTAACCGATTCACAATTTCGCATAACCAATTTTCATCATATTTGGAATTCTAGGAATTTTTTTTTTACTTGCATAAATATTATAAAGTTAGCAGAACCATATATTATACTGATGTGACACTTTTTTGACAAGAGTGTCCAAGCTGTGGCCTGGACGCCTTCCAATGCAGCCCAACAAACAATTTTAAATTACTAGGTACATACTCATCCTTAAGGATGAGTGCTGTGGGTTGTCGGCAGTCTAAAATGCTCATTGGGGGCCCGGACGGAGCATTGAGTAGCGGGGTCCGATGTCTTTCACGGACCTCCCTCAGACATCTGGTTGGATTCCTCAGGGCATTGTGGTTTAAGGAGACATCTCTATATAATGGGACTCGTGCCTGACCCCTTTTGTAGAGTTTGTGAGATTGGAGGAAACACCCATGCATCTGATGACGAATTGTTTGGGTTGTGAGGAGATTAGGTTTAGGACCTTCGGCCGGAATAGGATATCGGTAGAGGATCTTAAGCTGTGTCCTTTTAAGGTTTTGGTCCTATTTGTTCGGTCTGTGGTGAAACTTAGATGGTTTAAACCTGGGCCTGGATTTTCGTTCTAGTCCCAGTGGTTGTTATTCTTTAGGGGTAGCTATATGGGCCCTGGGAGGCTTTGGATAGCGTAGGGTTTGCCCTCCCCTTTTGTGAATAATAATACTAATCTTCCCAGAGAAGCCCAGAGAATCCTGCCTTATTTATGTCTTCATTTTTTGGCAAGATTAACATTTGAACAATTATTTTAAGGAGGAAGTAAACGAAGAGTGGAACTTAGAAGCAAAATATCTGTAAAACATTTTGGGAACTCACCGAGATTTATAACTATTTCCATCGAACTAGATATTGCTAAAATTCAATGTCAGCTATCCTACTAGTTTTTTTTGCTGTAACTAGCACTTTTGCGTTTAAAGGATATTTTGATCTAACACAGTCTAAACGGTTTATTTTAAACTCTTTCTTTAAATGGTTTTCATGGTGCTACTGAGAATTGATTAGTATAACACCGGATATCAGAAAAAATTATATTTGCCAAAAACTGAAAAAATCTATTTAGTAAGACGGTGCTTTAGATAGATCGATTTTGTCCAAAACCTTACCACCGATTTTGTCCGTCCCTAGGAACCACCCAAACGAATGATTATCAAGTTTCAGCATTTGTAATTATCTGTTCTGCATTATATTACCCACCACTCACACACATACAAACACACAATAAACAGTATTATTAACTTGACACTAAACTGTTTCAAAATCAAAACAGTGGAATTAATGATTCATATGGCGCTGAAAGGCTCAACATTCAACATTCCTGATTGGCTCAGCGGACAATCGGCAGCAACGTTGTTTGTTATTCAACCGATAGCCAGGTGTCTCTGAATTCTTTTAAAAATATTAAGAACCATATATCTTTGATTGAACAAATCAGAGTAAAACTAAATCTTCTGAATAAGCTAGGATTGATAATCTATTTAGAATGGGCGAGAGAGAGCTTGCTGGGAAATGAGATTGCTGATCGACTGGCTAAAGATGCTTCAAGTTTGTTGTTCCCAGCTGCTTACCATACAGTTCCTGGTTGTTTGTACGGCGTCAATTACACCAGTCGTGATTGGAGGAATGAAACCAGCTCTGGTTTTCTTCCACTGAATGTAAAGAAAGCAATTTGTTCTTCTAACAGTAATGATGCACCTACAGAGCAAAGCAATTAAGCCCGGAAGTTCATACTTAAATAGATTCGTAATCATCGACGATACGTCTCTTGATAATATTCAGCGAGATCAACATAAATGTGGTACAGATCTTAATACATACATTGCTCAATCTTGGACCGAATCAGAACTCAATTGATTCAGACAATGATATTTCAACGTGATTCTTGACCATCACTGTACCATCAACAGCTGCTTCTTCAATTATAAGCAGTTTTTACAATTTGTGAATTCCATAGCCTTTAGAATAGTAGTGATTTATGTCAGTTTTTTAATGTCATTTTCTTACTGTGCATACTGAATAAAGATGTCTAAGAAAAGGGAGAAAAAAGACAGAGATTTCAAACGTTTTCGGAATCACTGACCTTGAAATAACTCAATTTTGAAAATTTAGCACATATCACAATATTTCCTTTTACAGAAACCAGTAAAACAAAGTAAAAATTTGTTAACCAATGTATATCATTATTAAACACCATCATTGAAATAAAATAAAAGTTATAAATCTATGTATGTAATTTGATATAACAAGTTTGAAGAAAATCATTGGAGCCATATTTTTTTAAAAATTGCAAGAAAAAAATACCAGAAAACTGAAAAATACATTTCATTAAAAACGCACTTCCGGTAATCCGATCTTTTTTAAACTCGGAATTTCATCAACACATTTAATTCAAATTAATATGATTTAGATGACGGAATTGTATAATAAACTGAAATACCACTTTAGAGGGAAAATTTACACCTCTTCCTCCATAAGTGACCTTAAATGAATTTTTCCTTGATTAATGTTTCAAATAAAAGTTGTAGCTCTTAGTATCTTCATAGTTGATAAAACAAGTTTGAAGAAAATCGTCAGAATTATTTTTGAGAAAGTCGGTAAAAAGTAACAAAAAAACAACTAGCCAAGTGGTACTTCCGGTAGATAACGTACTGTCAAATCCAATGGTGATACCTAAACAGAATATCAAGTTGCAACTATCTAGGTTTTTTATTTTTGAGCTATTCTGTTCACATACATACACACACACCATTAACTAAAAATCACTTTTTTGGACTCAGGTGACCACAAAACGGATATTTCCGGTGAAAACTCGATATCGAAAATTTGTCATGATTACAATACTTCCTCTTACTGGGAGTAAGAGATAGTAAAAATAAGATAATAACGCATTTAAAACATAATAATCGCTAAGATATCAAAAATTGATCGTTTACAATCGTTATTAATTTCCCATTCTGAGAAAACAGAGAGTAAACTTTTACACGCTCTTCTAATATATAATCTTTAAATTGACCTATGAAATATAATCTTTATCAAGTCGGCCTATGAAATGCCATGAGGAAGAAGCTGAAAAAACAGCACTTTCGTTATCTTCACGCATTAAAATATGAAGGAACTCAAAACAAACATAAATTCTGATCTATCTGTAGTGGAAGAACGAAATGAAAAATAATAGTTTTTAAAAATAATTTAGAATATTTTATAATGTGAATTTAACTTCAAAAAAAGTGTATTTTAGTGTCAGGTACTGTAAATTGGGATCATGTCAAATAGAAAAACAAAGGCACAAAATACCGTTAGGGTAAATCTTTTATACAAGAAAATTTCCCCGCTAGAGAGAGAGAGCAATTCCAAAGAATAGAGAGCCATCAGCTTTCAAATAGTTCAGTTCAAAAAAGAGAG